>CAUYSK010081056.1:0-26483 GCA_963575035.1 Avahi laniger
TTGGAGTTATGATCTGCTTTTATGTAAAGCATACGTAAATACAGCCACCAAGTCTCTGATATCCTGGAAAGTTTCTGCAAATCATCTCTCCTCCTCAAGTTTAAACTCTGTTCTAAGAACATGTCCTAGAGTGGTTAGTAAGAAGAAAGGCTGCTGTCTAGTTGCTTTTTCCTGATTGTGATAATTTTATCAAGAGTTCTGAATACTTCGTGGGTGCTATAGATTAGGCACAGACTCTGTTTTCAAGAAGTGTGCAATATAAGAAAAAGGTACCAGAGATGTCACTGCCATGAAGATGCCAGGGAGTTCCGGACAATAGAAATGCTGGCCAGTGTGCGTATGGTTTATATTCATAGACCAACACAGAAGCCAGTGTTGGGGTAAGAGCAATACAATTAGCCATTAAAAACCCAGGCTTGGGAGGCAACTGCGTGGATCCAAATCCTGGATCTGCCTACTCACTAGCTGTGTGATCTTGAGCAAGTCACTTCACATCTCTGACACTTATTTCCTCAACTTTGAAACAGAACAGATGACAACTTTTACCTCTTTTGGTTTTGGGACATTATGTGAGTTAATACATGTAAGGTGTTTAGAACAGTATCTGTAAGGTAGCAAGCATTCATAAATGTTGTTTGAGGTCATGGTTGTGGCTGTCATTATTTGAGTAGTCGTATGGAGATAGAGGCTTTGGAAGAGATCAAAAAGCCTTCGTTAGATTCCTGGTTCCTTCTGGATCAAGGGAAAGTTCTTTAAGGCCATCAACCAGCTGGTTCTACTCTCCATTGCACCCAGGATATCTTCCTACTTTTCTGCAGAAAGCCTTGAAAGCATTCTTCTTTCCCCCCTCTAACAAGCTTTATCGCTTGCCTGTTTTCCTCTTTCAAACCCATACTTACATCATTTGATTTTGGTACTTTTAAATTCCATTTCATGATTGTTGTTATTATAAAACTAACAAAAGGCATAGAAGGTTTGCTATTTTGCTTCAGGAAAAATAAATACGTTTAATGATGCTTTTAATTATACTTTTAGTAAATAAATAAAATCACTGTTTGATTTTTTGATGAAATTATTATTTTAAGTTGCTTTGTGCCTCAATTTGGTCATCTCAAGGCAGAGCTGGAGGATAATGATACATTGTAGGGTGATTGTAAAAATTAAGTAAAATAATGTATGTGGAAGCTCCTAGCACAATGGCTAGTAAATCTGTTGCATAGTAATTTACGGACACTGTAAAAACTCTTTTGTCTTGTTTTTTAACTAGCTGGCATTACTGTCCATGTTTAATGTCTTCTATGATAGACTGCTAGCCCCCTGAAGGCAGGAAGGATGTGTCTTTCATTCAGTGCTGTGTCTCCAGGCCTAGCAGAGTACCTGTCACATAGCAGACATTAAACAACTATTTGTTGAGTGAATAAACTAAGTGATTTCCCAATATCACACAATCCATTATTGGAAGATCCAGGACCAGAACCCAAGTCGAGAGCATTTTTTCATGGAGTCACTGTGCTCCATGACTCTTCACTGATTCAGCTTTTACAAAGTTTGAAACACCTTGCAATGTCCCAGAGTTTCTAGTATACACTTTGCACAAAGGACTCAAAATTTTGTTTACTAAATGATTAAATAAGTGAATGGACTATTCAGAAAGTAAGACCAACAAAAGGATTAAGCAGAGAATCACAGAATCCAGAGCCTGAAATTAGAAGGGATCTCAGAGGATCTGGGTCAGGAAGCACAACTCTTCCATGACATATGAATTCTTTTCATAAGATCACAGCAAGTGGTTGTCCAATTTCCTCTTAAAACACCTTTAGTGACAGAGATAGTGGAGGAGAACCTGGATAGAGCAAAGAAGAAGAAAGTTTCAAAAATCTGTGAGTTTGAAGGGAAAATATCATGAAACACAGTGACTAAGGAGGCATTAGTGACACCAGTGTGTCACTGAGTGTGCTGAGGATTAAGGAATTAGGGGAAGGCAAAGTGTCCAAGGCAGCATGTAGACACTACTATTTCAAAATGTTTTGCTGATGAGCAATAGAAGAATATTTTAGTTAATTAACAAAAAGAAATTCCTTAATGTTAACAAGAGTATTTTGGGGACATCAAAACTTCTGCTCTTCTTTCCACCACAGCTCCAGCCAACCTGGGTTTCCTATTTCTGTTCGTTCTTCTCAGAGGCTGTTTGCGGACAGTGATCCTCCCCAGGACTATCTCAGTTTAAACAGAGAGCTCAAGAAGAGACGTCTAAGACTCAGATTATTTCCAAATGGTGTGTTTGTGTGGTTTGGTTTTGTGTATTTTTATCCACTTTCAATTCTACAACAGGTCTGTGAAGCTTTACAGAAATGTTTATACATTCACAATGTTCAAGATAAAATAAAAATGAACAGATGAGAAAACCTGGGTGAAGGATATATGTAAGAACAGGATGCTAAGATAGAACAAGAAGTATAGCTCTTCCATAGAAAAACATATTAATAGATGCTACGGGTGGCCTGAGGTGGAACGTTGAGTCTGAACTTCAAAATGGCAACAGCGCAGTGGGGAAAAAGCTAACTTATGAGATGCATAAACATGTATGTAGCCTCTGCTGAGGAGAGGCTTACATTGCTTCCATTTCTCCCACAGATCTTAAAAAGGAGACAGTGTTGGAGAAAGTGAACAAAGGCTTCCATATTTCCCTATACCAGACATCAATGTGAATTTTGAAAGATTATTTCTTGTAGAATCCCTAAATACAGGTGATTGCATGAGACAAACATGATTTGCAGAAAAATTGATTCTGGAAGAACTAAACAAGAGGACAAAACACTTGCTATGTTGATCAGATAAGAGGCAATAGAAATGTTTTCACTATGGCTTCCAGTTGCTCCTAATAGGATGAATATAAAACAGGTGCCAAATTTTATTATCTATGATAGAGAAAATGTTGTGTTTACTATAACTTGTGTCCTTCCTGGGTACATAGTTAGGCTCCCAGACTCCCCTGCAATTAGTTGAGTCCCCCAAACCAACTTCTGGCCCATGGAAATTGGGCAGAAATTATGAATACCATTTCCAGGACTTGTGTCTAAACTCACCCATGCAATCCTCCATGCTTTCATTTTTTCACCGTCCAAGTGCTAACTGGGGAGGTTGAGACCTAGAAAGTGACAGAGCCACAGCCAAACAAGAGAGGAAGCCTCTGTCCCTGAACAAACAGGAAGCAGATCACCACCCCTTCACAAACCCCAAATGAAGAGTGGGCAAGAAATAAACTTTTATCATATGAAACCACCAAGATTTGGGGGTTGCTTATCAACGAGCTACTTTCCTACTCTGATTAGCACACTGTCCAGGGAAGGTGGTTGAAAAGCACTTTCCAGCCAGGTGTGAACCATGTAACGTGCTTTCCAGGGAAGAGCTAGGAATGTGGAAAATTTTGAAGCATTGTGTGAAACTGACTTTTCCAGATTGGGTTTGTCATTTTTAGAGCATGAATTACACGCTAGCCCTTCCTCCAGAGTGCCAGGGGCTGAGAGACCTGACCACTTAGTTTTGCTTGATTTTACTGCCAAATTGCTTGAGTTTTGTCTGAGCTTCAGGAGCAGGTAGAGATGAAGGGGAAGAAGAGGGGAAATGGGAAGGGTAGGGAAAAGGAATATTGTTTCTGACGGTTTAGAAGCCAGGAGGAGCTTTGAAGTCTCAGGCTTCTACTCGCTGCGGAGAGAGCTCCAGAGCAGAGGCCCTGGCTCTTGCCAGCTTACCTGTTCCTCTTTCATTAGGTTGCGGGTGCAAAGGAGCTCAGAATTTAGCCCAAAGAAACTATTTAAAACCATTTAGAAACAAGAAGTCTTGCGTGAAATTAAACCTATGTTACTGATAAGTGTGAAATACAAAAGATTTATTCACACCACAGAGAACCCCAGAAAATGCAGTGTGCTGTTTCTGTGGGAAGGCTGCCCAGACATGCAAGCCGGCAGACAGCACAGGCCTCCTCCCATCACTCCTCAGGTCAGAACTGAGGTCAGTAAACTAGCAAGTGTCAATTTTACACAAGCCTCTGGCTAATTTCTTTTTCTTCTTCAGGGTGGGGAGAAGAAGTGACAATATAATAACAAAATTATCCCTGGTAGCCAAGTACAGAGCTGAAAGGAATAACTGTTATTTGACTTTCTATTGTTTCTAGCAAGCTGATGCTGTCAAATATTTGTATCTGTTCTTAAACTATCACTGCCTCTTCATTTTTCAATGTATAAAAAGAAACGTTTTGGGGCCTTTCCCCTTATGATGGTATCATTCATCTTATTCACTACTTCAGGCTCCATAGTGTCAGTGCAATTTATATCGTCAGAGATCATTGGGTAAACAGTAGTTAATTAGACTTGTGAGTCTTCCATCACTAAACGCCTTCCCCACCCACTCCACCCCCCGCCCCTGCCCCTGCTTCTGACAGGAACCCATGATGTAATTACCATCTCAGCCCCTTGCACCCAAGGTGCCAAGAATATCACTTCCCATTGGAAGTGCCGTAAGGGCAGAGCTATCTTTGAACTCAGTGTTGCTTATTAAATGCACATAAACCAACTCAAAGGACAATAAAAAGCAATTCTTTAAATGGAACGTCCCTATAAGAATATTCATTTGCTTCTCTGTGACAGAGGCTGTCACAAGGCTTATATGTAACTTCTCTTTCTTTTCCTCCCCTCGAATACGTTTGCTGTCCTGATGATGAATCTACAGTCGCCACTGCGCAGAAGAGAAATGGCCAGAGCTGTTCCGTATGCCAAGGCTGCAGGTCCCATCTGTCATCCTCTTGCTTCTGTTTTCCTTTTAATTATCTCACTTCAGTCAGAAACTTGACTTCAAATCATAAGCCTAAGGAGAAACTAGATTTTAATTTACAGAAGCGCAGCTAAATATTTTTGTTCTAACACTATATTTCATAATAAAGATGGGAGCCTCAGGGCTCTTTAAACCAAACGACAACCATAAACATTTTTCTTCATGACATGGTTTTTTGCTTCAAATCAAACCTGAGTTTACCTACAGCCCATCAACCAAAAAGTTATTATAAGATTACATTCCCCTTTTCCAATCTGCCACCCAGCACACTGTAGCCTGAATTAATCACACATTAGAGAGGAATTTTCTTAAATGGGCCATTTCTTTGGGAACATCTGAGGCTGATTTAGGCCTCTAGCTGTGGCTAGGTGACCATTTCAGAGGCTGGCAGTCTCCATTCCATTGGGGAAGTGCTTTCTCTCTCAATTTGTTTTTCCTCCAGGTCTGCAGGTCCCACCCAGAGAAACTAAGAAGGCTAATAACCTGGACTACATTAAGATTGCTCAAACAATCTCTGCCATTCATTAAGCACGAGGACTGTCCTGGGGTGCTACGGCTCGTGCTCCCCGCAGATGAGTTCTTCCCACTGCCCAGCCACAGAGCAAGGGCAAGCAAGGCTGCAGGTCGGCTCCCAGGTCTGCCACACTCAGGGCAGATTTCACACCAATTAGGAGAACTAAGGGCCTCAGGATGAGAGACAGGTAGCAGAGGCAGGGAGGGAACCATTAACGTCTGTTCTTCAGCCTTCTGTCCAGCAGCCTTTGTCAGAGGAATATATTAGCTCTATATGTCCAAAGGTCCAGGTTAAGTGCTTTTTCTTTCAAGGAAAAAAAGAGACTTTTACAACTTCCAACGAGAAAGGTGAGTTCATGTTTCCAGAAAACTGATTGAATGAAATAAAAGATGGCATTTTTGTTGCTGATGTCTAAGAAGTTGAAAAAATCCAATTTTATGGGTCAAGCTAGGTGACACAGTGAGGCAGAAAAGTAAACAAATGGCAGAAAGCTGTGGGGTTTGTAGGCTCAAATTTTAGAGATGGAGGGAGCCGAAGAGATCCTTGAAACCAAGCACCAACTTGGTCAGATAAGCCAGGGACAAGCTCACAGTTGCGCCACGAGCTGGTGGCAGAATGAGGGCGAGAGCTGAGGGCTCTCCTCAGACCATTAAGCATTCATTGTGTGTCTGTGGCATACAGGGGGACATACAAGGGGCTCTTATGTCACTGAGAAACTCTTCCAAAAAAATCAGCTTCATAAGTGGGACTCGTTACACCATTTCTCAAAATGGACTGATTGTATGGCTTGCTTTCAAAGAATTAAGGGGGGAAAAACCCAAGACGCAATGTTGCATTACATTAAAACGTTATGTTATTTAAGTATGTATAAATATAAAACCTCTTATGCTTATTGTTCTTTTAAGCAACTATCAAACTAGAACAAATCGTGAAGTTAAATGCAAATAAAACTACAAAACCAATAAAATCAATTAATAGCATTACTGTAACGTGACAAATGTATATGCTTTTGCTGAACTGAGTCACCTCTGGGAATGTGCATGTGGTGCCGACTGCTAAGGTGCAGCTTCCTTGGGGTTGAGCAGGCCCCGTTCCACCGTGTGTGACACCCCTGGGCCAGCTTCTGGTCTTCCTCCCTAGACCAGGAAGCTGGGATCATTTGGCACCAACATGAGCAGAACGCAAGCCCAGTGTGCACTTACAGGATGGTCCAGAAGGTGCTTAGATTAATTTGCAGATGATGACCAAAACAAAAGCCCTAACTTTTAAGATTCTCATAGAACACACATGTAGTCCCAAGAATATAGCCCCACGTCAGTTTGAGAGATACTGGTCAATTATTTAAAGTTATTTTTTCATTGTTTCTCCTTCAAAATCATATAATCAAAGAACAGAAAGCTAGCTCAAATATAAATATGTTCAATATAATATGATTAAGACAAAAGAGGTTTTTTGGACAGTTTTATATCATTTCAAATTAGAGCATCATTTTAACACTTGAACTCCATCCCTATCACAAATCTATTCCATCCATTTGCTGGTAAGGGATTAAAGGACACCCTCTGTATTCATAAAGGCTTTGTTCTAGAGCTTTCTGGAGATACTGAAATCACAAGTGTAAATCAAAACTGTGTGACAGTTACATAAAATGTGGGCATATCAGCGCAGGGAGGCCCAGGGCAAACATCTGAAACTGTGACTTGCAAAGCCACATCAATGAAGTTCGCTGGAAGCCTATTCAGTTATCATAAAGGACCTAGTCATTTTCTTACGCAGGTCATTTTCTTTTAAACTCCATTGTCTACAATGTCACACTAAAATTCCCTTAACCACAATTTCAGATTGGATTTTGTTTTGTTTTGTTTTTTAAGTATAACAAAGGATCTCAACTTAATACCGCAGGTGGAGAGAAGGGCATGTTTATTGTTAAACATCCCCAGTTCTCAGAGTCACAGTCCTTGGGCCCTTTTATGCCAGATGCAGCACAGTCCGTGTCTGCTAGGATTCAATTAAGTAGTCATCCGTGGCGCACCCTCTGTCTGCCAGGTACTGAGCTGGGCGCTGGGTATACAGTGGTGAATAGGAAAGGACAGCCCCTCCTAACAACCACAGTCTGCATGAGGAGACCAGCCCCAGAAACAACCACCACGTCAGGGAACCTACCGCCACAGAAGAATCAAAAGGTGAGGAAGGAGCTCTAAAGAGAAACAAATAATTGTGTCTGGATTGGACAGGAGGACAGGCTTCCTGGAGGAAGTGACATTCTTTAAAAAGATAAAAAGGAGATTTCTAGAAAGAAGATCAAGTAGGGGCCAGACGGCATAATCCCAGCACTTTAGGAGGCCGAGGCGGGAGGATCACTTGCAGTCAGGAGTACGAGATCAGCCTGGGCAACATAGTGAGACTCCATCTCTACAAAAAATAATTTTTTCAGCCAGGCATGGTGGCGCATACATTTACTCCCAGCTACTCAAGAGGCTGAAGCAGGAGGATTGCTTAAACCCTGGAATTTGAGGTTGCAATGAGCTATGATCACTTTCCAGCCTGGGTGACAGAGCAAGACCCTGACTGGAAAAACAAAAAGAATAAAGAAAGAAAGAAAGAAGACGATCAAGTGGGGAAAGATAGATGCAGAGAAAACAGATGCAAAGGTATGGAAGTATAAAACAGTATAATGTGGTGATGACAATGGTAATCACAATAGCCAACCTACATTAAGTGATTCTGTGTGCCAGGCACTTTGGGTGCACTGTTTCATTTAATCTTCACAACAGATTTATCCCTACTTTACTGATGAGAAATGTGAACTTTAGAGAGACTAATCTACCTAAGATCCTATAGCTAATAAGCAGCAAGGTTCAGGTGAAATCAGGAGCAAGGTCTTCAAAGCCTACATTTTCCACTTCTCCACTCTGCTGTTCACAAAACTAGAGAAAGCTATAAATAGTCTGGTACTGCTACAATGTGAAGTCAAAGGCAGAAAGAAGAAACACAGCCGATTGCTAGAATACCACCTTTCTGCTAACACTTATATGTGTGACTATTACATATAGTTATACCCTCTCAAATGTCGCAAGGTCAGGAGTGATGCTCATCCACAAACCATGTGTTAATTTTTATGTGTATTAGAGACTCTTGTTCAGTACCAACCCCTGATTTCATTCTTGTTGGACAGGTGAGACGTTGTTTACTTATTGCTTTAGATATGAAGTGAATACGATGAACATCTTCATAAGCTGTTCATTTGTAAATAAATTCACAAAATCAGACAAAATTCTTTTGCAGTCCATGTGTTCCAGTCTCATGTTGAGGAATCATGACACACACTTAGGCACTCGCCCATGAAAGCATGCACATCAACAACACACACACACACACACACACACACACACACACACACCCCAGCCACACCAAACAGATTACCAAGGCTGTCTCTAGAAACCAGTAAAATAATAGAGAATATGATTATTTCTTACTGGGCAAGTGAAGCATTTAATTGGCAAAGCAAAACAAGACAATGACAATAGCTGGCATGTTTTTTGATTCATACAATTAAAAATAGTCTGCAGCCTTATGTGCTTTCTTAGCTTTTGAGAAATTTTCTTTGCTGCTTTTTAAATGTGTCTATTTGCAAGTTGAGGTGTAGTTGTCTCCCAAGTTGAGAGAATGTGAATATCATTAAATTAAGCCTCCCTAGTAAACCAAGAGTTAACTCTTGTGGGCTGTGGGATCATTTCCTTATAAATTCCCCACCCTCCTCAAGTGAGCCTGACTGAAAGGGTGGATTTACATATTCAAATTACCACACTTGGAGAAAGGCCTTGTAGGGGGAGCTAATCCCTTCTCCCCCACCAAAAGGGAAGATTATAACAAAAACAGCAGGTATGGAAATAACTTTCCATCAACCTATTCAGTAAGTGCTGGGTGAAAGATTCATTCACCTGGTTTTCACACAGCTCAAGAAAGCCCTAAGACTGGAGAGCTCATGTCTAAAGCTTTCTGGTTGAGGAAATTACTAACCCCTTTGTGCTCAGTGTTTGTCATGGCAAATTAAGAGAAATTATACTTACCCCCGAAGGGTTGTTGGGAGAATAAATTTAGATAATGTATTTAAAGGGTGTGGACAGTCCTGGGCCCCAGGAGGCATTCGATTTGGGTTGGGCCCACCCACTTTCCCACACGAACCCCACTCCCTCCTCTGCCATCTGGTCCAGAGGGCCATTTTTCATTAGTTTCTTAGACATCCAAAGACAAAAATAAAACAATAAAGCACAAGGAGTTTATAGCATAATCTTCTGAAGTTTTGGTGACTTCAAATAGTTGCTTGTGTGACCAACTAGTAGGCGTGTGAAATTATCAAGATGTTCAGGATTTACTACTGAGCCCAGTCTTGGGGGATGAATTCACCAATAAATTATTGCCACAGAGTTTCACAGCTAATACAGCTATGTAAATTACCAGGAGTCTTTTAAAGAATATTTCATAGCGAATACAGCTATGTAAATCACCAAGAATCCTTTTTTAAGAAAGACTCAACGTAAATAACCAAAAGTATAAGGTACTTTTACAAACCAAAAAATATTTTTTTCCTTTTCTTTCTTCTTTACCTATTTTATGTCAGGAATAGGACCTAAGAAATTAAACATCTTAGAGGCCAAAACATTCCTTTACTTTCGAATAGGAGGAACTATCATAAATTTAAGTTTTTATCTCTTCTAGTGTTGTTGCCATCTTTAAAGTATTTTATGTATTCTATGATGAGAAAATATTCAGGTTTATAAGGAATGAGTGATTTGAAAAACACATGCAAATCAAATAGTTAATTTTAACCAGATCCTCAGTGTCCTTACTGCTGACAGAAAAAAGGAGCTGGGAAATTTAATCTCACTTTGTCAATATTTACAATCTCTAAATAAAACAGCAATCACAATGGCAGCTTCTCAGGGCTCCTGGCAGGCCACTTACATTATGCAAATTCTTTTTTCACTAACTTGAACTAGAGATTAATGTCCTCTCAGCCAACCTGGCATTAAAGTTCTTTTCATGCCCATTGGTTATTTTCTAGAAAATTTTTTGGAAAACCACAGAGGTAACATTCATAGTCTTGATTCCCGCAGCTGTGCTGGGAAAGCCCTATGAGTAGGAGCTGGGTATGGCAGTGAGTTCTTAGGGTGCAGAAGCTGATTATTATGCTTATCTGTCACCAGCACCCACGACTGTCAGAGCAGCCAATGAATAAGTGAGTGAGTGCAGATAATCTTGGTGGTTAGAAAGCTCAGGCTTTGGGCGCCCAGGCCCCCACTTACTAGAGGCCCAATCTTTGGTAATTTGCTCACCCTCCCTATACCTCAGTCTCCTCATTCATAAAATGAAGTAACAACAGTACTTAGCTCATAGGTTTTTGTGAGAATTAAATAATTTAATAAATGTAAAGCACTGAGAACAATGTTTGGCACATGGTAAATGCTGAATAAATTATCATTAATATCACTATCAGACTCAGTCACACAAACCTTAAACAAGATGGACAGAAGCTTCTTTAGCTAGTAGATGGTCAAAAAATAAATGTAAAGGCTTTATAAGCACATGAAGCAGCCAGGTGGTGTGTTAGTCTATTTGGGCCGCTATAAAACATTCTATAAGCTGGGTAGCTTACAAACAAAATAAATTTATTTCTTACAGTTCTGTAGGCTGGAAAGTCCGAGATCAGGGTGCCAGCAAATTCAGTGTCTGGTGAGGTCAACTTCTTGGTTCACAGATGTGTTACCTCACCTTCTCCACTCCCCCACTTGTTAACCAAGCTGCAGCTGTGTCCACAAAATTAGCAGAAAGGGCTGGCTAGCTCTCTGGGATCTCTTTTGTAAGGGCACTAATCCCATTCATAAGGGCTCTGGCTTTGTGACTTAATCACCTCCGGAAAGGCCCTATCTCCTAATACCCCTCCTAATAGCATAGCCTTGGGGGTAGCATTTCAGCATATGATTTTTGGGGGGAGGGACACAAGCATTCAGGCCATAATAGGTAGGTCAGGTAAAGAACGAAAGAAAACCTGATATATGAATCAAAACTCTTCAGAAAAAAATATAAGTGATCATTTGCAAAACAACATAATATTTGATTTCACAAAAGGAATTCCTTCTGGAGAGTCATTCTAAGTAATAGGTCTCTCTGGTGCCTCTAAAACAAAACTTGATTCATAAAAATACAAACAACAAACAAAAAAGCATCCACATTAGCTTTTGAGCACACTGTGAGCGGTGGGTCTTGGGAAGGTCTCTGCTGAGCCTAGTTTTGCCAAATCCAGTGACCATTGTCCTCTTCTTTTGCAAACTTTCAGCAACACATGGCACAGCTGACCACTCTCCTTCTTGAAAACTGTGATATTGTGATATAATAAGAAATATTTATTTGGTCTTAGGCTCTGGCTACTGGCACACAGCCCCTAAAATCCTTGTAATTCCTGAGTGATAGGGGTCAGAGGAGCATGTTTTGCTGTTCATGAGCCCCTTTCAACCATACCTTAGGGTGAGGGCTGGTTGCCAGAAAGACCAAGGCATGATTAGAGAATCGAAACTTTCAGCCCAACCCACCTGGGGAGAAACGCTGGATATTGAATTAATCACAATGGCCAATGATTTAAATAATTCCTACCTGATGGAACCTTCATAAAAACCTTAAAGGATAGTAACACATTCAAGTGCTGAGAAGGTAGTGCACCCAGAGACGGCATGGAAGGTCTGTGTCCTTTCAACTCCTTTGCAAAAGATGCCCTATGTAGGTCTTCCCTTTGGCTGTTCCTGAATTGTATCCTTTGTAATAAATTGATAATAGTAAGTAAACTGTTCTCCTGAGTTCTGTGAGCCATCCTAGTAAATTATCAAACATAAGGAAGGGGTCATGAAATCCCAATTTATAGCTGGTCAATCAGAAATATGAGTGGCCCGAACTTGTGATTGATATCTAAAGTGGGGGCAGTCTTGTGGAACTGAGCCCTTAAATTGTGGGATCTGACACTAACTCCAGGTAGATAATGCTAAAATTGAATTGAATTTTAGGACACCTAGTTGGTATCAGAAGAGTTGGAGAGTTTGTTGGTGGTGTAAGGAAAGTCCCCAAACATTTGGTGTCAGAAGTGTTCAGTAGATGAAAAACAGATTCTAGCAGTAGTGAACTAACTCTCCTCTCTCTCTCTCTGCCCCCCACTATGTATATGGCACACACACACACACACACACACAACCCTCTTCCTACCTCACTGGCCATTCCTTCTCAATCCCTTTTGCTGGTTGCTCCTTGCACTCTCGACTGCCAAGTGCAGAGGTACTCTGAGGCTAAGCCCTTTTTCACTCTCTTCCTTCTTTCTCCAGCTCCACTCACTCCTTGGATAATCTCTTCCAGGGGCCGGGCTTTAGCACCATCTATAGATAGACACCTCTCATGTTTATATCTCAAACTGGGATGGGAAACCTGCGGCCTTGGGGCCACATGTGGCCTTCTGAATCCTTGAGTGTGAAGCATTTTGACCAAATCCAAACTTAGCAGAACCAATCCTTTTATAAAGAGATTTGTTCTATAAAGTTTGGATTTGGTCAAGGGGCCACATTTCGGGATCTGGAGGGCCACATGTGGCCTTGAGGCTGCAGATTCCCTACTCTTCTAGCAGATATCTCAAACCAGTCACTGCCAAGACAGAGCCCCTGGCTTTGCACTTGAAACCTGCTCCATCCTCAGTCTTTCTTGTCTAAGTTAATAGCTCTGTCATTGCTCCAAAGTCAATCCACTTGAGTTCCTTCTCCTCCCTAACCCCATTCTTCCCCCTTTCTCACATTCAATGAATTAGCAAATTCTATTTGCTCTACTTTTGAAACATATCCAGATCTGACCCTTCTCATCATTCTCACAGCTACAAACTTGGGCTATTGCGATAGTCTCCTAACTAGTCACTCATCTACTCTTTTGTCCCAATAATCATACAAAATGATCTTTTTAAAAACATAAATCAGATTACATAAATCCTGGGCTTAAAACCTTCTGATGCATCCTGTCACACTTACAAAGATATCCAAAGTCCTCATCGTGTCCTAGAAGGCTGTGTGATGTGTCACCTAACCTTCTCCACTCCCGCACTTGTTCACCAAGCTGCAGACTCTTGGATATTTCTCAAGCCACCAAACTTGTTTTCTCACCCCCACCCCACCCCCAGCCTATTGCCTAGATCATTCTTGCCTTGAATTTTTCCGTGACTGGCTCCTTCTCATTCACATTTTTATTCAAATGTCCTGACCAACCAATCTAAATTATCCACTAGCATCACATGATCACTCTCGAGCCCCTAACATCACCTGTAACTATACATTTACTTGTTCATTGTGTCCCTGTGAGAATGTGAGCTTCACTGGGACAGAGATTTTGCCTGTCACCTCCACCACTGTGTCCTCAGCCCCTATTACAGTACCCAGAATGTGGCAGGTGCTAAGTAGAGATGCCTTAATGAATTAATCAGCTATCTTCCCCTTCAACCTACAGCTCCAGGAGAAGCAGCTAAGCAACAGTGAGTATTGGGTGTTGGGAGAGTGGTAATTTTAATAAATGATCTATGAGAAAAAGTCATACATTTATATGACAAAAGGCTTCTGATTGTAAAATAACACCATACAGAGTCAGATAAACATGTGTTTAAATTGCATCTCCGTAACTTATCTATGTGTGACTTTAATAATTTATTACATCTTTCTGCATTTCAGTTTCCACCTCAATAAGATGTGATGCTATTGTTTACTGGCTATGTCATTGGGAGCATAAATATGATCATGTTTTGATTTCAATCACACATTTTTGATTCCGTCAACAACATATTTTTTTTCTTGAGTGTCTGCTGTGTTCCAGACATTGGGCTAACTACTGAGAAGTCAACCAACCATTCAGCAGTGAGCAAAGCAGATATGAGCCAGGACTTTGGGAGTTTGGCTGGTAGAGCATTATAATGTGTGATCTTGGTTCCAACAAGGGAAGTACAGGGTACAGTGAGCACAGAACAGTGGGTTAAATATGTTATAGAAGGGAAATCAGAAAAGGCTTCTTGAATTAAATTATGTTTAAGGAGAAATCTAAAGGAAGTATAATAATAGGTGTTACTTAGGTGGTGGTCATGGGAGCCAAACAGGAGATGCAAAGACCTTCTGCCACTTCAGAGGAATATAAAGAAGACAATATGGCTAGACTGCAGGTGTGGGAAAGCGGTGGGCAAGGAGGCCACTGAGGCAGGGAGGAGCTCTGAGAGAAGGGGTGAGTCACATATGACGGGTTTATGCTGTGACAACAGTGCAACATAGAGCAATGAACTAGCTACACACACATGAATAGATACTTAAATGTATTGAGGGGGAAAGGTAAGAAAGAATGAGAACAATGGCACAGTAACACACAAATTTTATAAAGAATCACACACATCATGATATTCATATACAACACATTCAGGTGCCTTAGGGAGGCCGCCTGAGTGTGGTCATTAGGGATTAAGAGGAAAATAAATTCATAAAACCAGAGAGGGACCTTGCCTGGACTGCTGATGAAAGTGTCCAATGAGCTGAGGAGTGAGTTAGCTCAACTCTGAATCCAGATCCAAAGGGAAGGAACACCTGGAGCAGGGGAGTGGAGAAGGCCAGAGACTAGAGCACCAGCAGTTCAAGGAAAGAACACTGATGGCACATTTGGGACAGGACAAATGGTCCTTTATGACTTGATATGCCCCTGAGGTCACAGCCCATTTGTTTGCTTATTTCTGAACCGTCTACTCCCCACCAACCATCCCTGCTGAGGCCTGTAGGCCAAGGAGCGCAAAGATTGGATGAAGGCTCTCTCTGCCTCCCTAGCTAGGGCCTCAGAATGACACAAAACAAAGGTGTATGCAATATACATTAAATTAAATCAATGCAGTGTTTCCATTTTGAAATGGGGAACTAAAACTATTCAGCATTATTCTTTCTTTAAAAAAAAGTATCTACTCCATATTTAAGCCTCAGCAGCTACTGGGAATTTCAAGCACCCTTTCTGAAATAGGGAGAAGTGAACGCTGCTTCTGTCTCAGCAAACCAGCAGCTCAGATGTGAAAAACCACAGTGTGGGTTGAAATGCCAGCCCTGGGAAGGTTCCTAGTAGCTGAGAGAGGAGAGAACACAGGGAGCCCAGGCTTGGGAGGAAGGACTGGGAATCAGCCAACGCCAAGGAGGTGACATGGCAGTGAGCTTGGGTGTGCACTGGGCCTCAGAGGCCATTCTGGGAAATACCTGCATTATGGAATGTTAGACTTAGCCCAGAAAAGGAAAATAAAAAACTTGCTTCATAAATATTTAGTTTGGACTTTTTGTCCTAAATTTCCCTATAAAATGTTTGCTCTTTAGTCAAGGAGAACGCAGATCCTAAAACACACTTGAATCAAGTCATAAACTATTACAACTCCATTTTGTGTTTAATTTAGTCACCAAGTACCTCGAGAGGGGAATATAACACATTCCAGGAAGCTTTATAAATGTCTATCAGATCATATGACAGTGTCTACAAGGGGAACATGTAAGTCAATGTACCTACAAAAGAAGTAATTCTCCAGGTTTTCAAAATGTAAAATGGACAGTGTATAGATCTCTTGCAAATATACAATTGTTGTGTACACTTTCCAACTGAGAGGACATTTAATATTATAATATTAAACATTGTCTATACTAATTTGTAAGTAACTTACAGGTGAAATCTTTGTGAACAAAAGTGGTTATTTTCTCGATGATATGAATCACAGACACGCCTGAAATATACCATTAATTCACAATAGCTTGACCTCTGGTATAAAACTAAATGAAAAATCTAGCACTAAAGGCTCGTGTAAGATACAGAGATGCTTGAAAATGCACTTTCATTTGAAGCAAAAAAAATGTAGAGGAAAGCCTGTGGAAATGGCAAAACATTTTATACAGCTTTTACGTAAATGAAGTTAGATCATTATAGGATTATTACGTCAGGAATAGAGAACTAAACTTTACTGCTACTGGTTCTTCTGAGAGAGGGAGAAAGCGAGAGAGAAGAGAAAGAGAGAGCCCACCAGACACCCTCATTCAAGGCAAAAATGTCAGAAGTCACCAGAAATTTTAATTGCTCCTACATAAAAATGAAGAGAAGAAAACACAATATCTATACAAATTATAAGTCTGAGTAGCAGCTAATGTTCTTAGCAGAATCAATTCATTAATTACAACTCTGCTTGCACAGCTTCTGTCAAAGCTAATTATTAATTTTTTTTAGTTGACTTTTTTTTTTATTTCAGCATATTATGGGGGTACAGATGTTTAGGTTACGTATGTTGCCCTTGCTCCCCCTCCCCCCTAAGTCCGAGCTTCAAATATGTCCATCCTTCGGGTGGTGCACATTGCACTCTTTGTGTATGTATACACCCGTCCCCTCTCCCTCCTCCCCCCTTGCCCCTCCCCCCTGTCCAACATCCAATAGATGTTATTCTTCTATTAATTTTTTAAAATGGTGTTGCAACTAAAGCCGTTAGTGCCAAGAGTGGGTAAAGTATTAGAAATGCCACAGGTGAGTATGAGTATATTTCAGTGCTCAGGAAATTTAGTTTAACCAACATTTGCCCAGGCAGACACATGTGACCATTATAAAGCATTTCACTAGGAAAATTACTATCTTTCCCAATCAGAGCTTGAATAGAAGCCTAATTCATGAATTAACAGTTATTCTTTCCTGTTATGGATATTAGTTGCTATTCATTTCTAAGCTTTTTACCATCCCTGCTCAATCTCTACAATTATTTTTTCCTAAAATTTCGAATAGATTTGTCTTTTAT
Source organism: Avahi laniger (assembly GCA_963575035.1). Taxonomy (NCBI): domain Eukaryota; kingdom Metazoa; phylum Chordata; class Mammalia; order Primates; family Indriidae; genus Avahi; species Avahi laniger. Next base: position 17,193 of record CAUYSK010081056.1, read on the forward strand.
CACTCTTCTCCCTAGGTGCTTAGAAGGATAAATACTGTTATCAAGGTGTACTGCAAAAGTGAATACATTTTAATAGGATTATGATAACAGAATTTTTATCCACTGACTGTTGCAAAGAGAAGAGAGAAGGAGATTTCTGTTTTAAGATTATAGACTTTGAAATGAAAAGCGGATTATCTTATTAGCTTGGCAACTGATGTACAGCACTCAAAATCATGTTTCTTGTTTATAAAAGGAATCATTTCAGGTGAACATACTTTTGGCTGGCTACTAGTATGACATTCATTATAGCAAAAGAGGAAGAGAAAATACACAGACTGACATTCTGCACTTCTCACACCAGATGTGATTACTTTTCTCTGAATCTGAAAGGCAATCAAATACCTCTGCAGCTAAAAATTTGCAGCTGATATTTGTAAGTAGTAGATAAATGAAATTGTGTACATGAGCATATTCTCATGGAGATTGGATACAAATATTTTCACTTCAACTATAAAATAATTTAATGAGTTTAGCCTTTCCTACACTTAAGAAAAACCATGTTTAACTGAGCATGAACTAAAGACAGGGGTCTTAGCATTAAGAAAGCATTGACCCCAGAAAGACTTGGGGCTGTATTTGGTGAAACCTGAAGACATAAGACCAAAGTCTGGAAGACAGCAAATGGGCATGAGCACATGATCCAAGAGGAAGCATCTCGAGGCTAGCTAAGGCCAGCTCCCAGGAGAACACGGGGCTCAGTTGGCAAAGAGGGAATGAAGAGAAGTCAATGACCAGAGAAGGCTACCATTTTAATGAAACACATTGGGATGACAGCTGATCCCCACTGAGCAGCTCTCTTCTCTCCATGAAGAGACAAACTACCAAACATACACAGAACACTTCTAATATGCGAGGCTACATTGTGCCTGATTCATTTAAATTTTCCACTTGACCAATGGTCTCTGTACTCCAAAAAGGAGCAGCTTCTCTGTCAAGGATTCATGAATAAGGATACTATCTATACATATTCACTTTTACTATTTTAAATAGAAAAACATTAAGATTGTGAGTTTTCATTTGATGTCATGGTTTTGAAATATAGTTTTAATAGATGCTTTGCCAAGTTATAAGGTAAGAGTGTATTTTAGAGGAAGAATTGTGTAATTAATTAGCAAGAAATTAGGCACTATAGTATAATAACAACGGGGGGGGGATATTTTCAAAATATGTAATAACCAGTGTCCTTGCTGTGCCAAGCATTAATTCTTTGGTTGCTGGATTTGGGGAGTGGATATAGGGACGCCAGTCCCAGTGGAGAAGATGCTGGGAGAGTGGAGGTGAGAGTTCACACGGGGCAATGTTACTACCAAGTGATGGGGCATAACTTCAATATTGAAACTATTGATGCAAGAGCATACTAGATATATATCAATTTGGTTATGATGAAAATGGGTTTATATCAAACAACAGTAGATAATAAAGAAGATGCTTTAAAATGTCATTCATTATTTGACCCATCCAAGGTCAAATCCTATTTTCCCAAACACAACTCCATGAAGTTAAGATCTAACAGAGATCAGATGTCTTTTAGAAGTTTTAATCTCAACTTTTTGTTCAGGGAGTCTAAGGCTAAGGGATTCACAAAGATTCCCTGCACTCTCTGCTCTTCAGTGAACCCACCCAGGGGTGATATACTGGCTCTCTTCATTTTGTAGATGTGCAAAGAAAGACAACAGTGAAGGAGGAATTGCATAAGGTGTGGTCTGATATCTGTTCTCCCGACACTTCTCCAGGCCTGGAACGAAAGGAATCATCGAGGATGCATGGTTACCTAAAATTTATAATAGTAAATAGGAACACATCTTTGCTCAAAGAAACAGAAGATTCTGTCGAGAAAACTTCAAAGAATTAAAAAAATAAGATCCTAAAGACCACAGATGTGCCTCTGAGCAACTTCTCTACCCTGCTTTTTAAAATAATATCTAATCTCTGATATCTAATATAATATCTAACTTCTATAATATCTGTAATATCTATTGTCTAGTTATTTTTCCATACAATGAGCACTGGGGCCGGTAATTGTCTTTGTCCCCAGTGTCTGTCCTGGGCTTGACATAAAGTAGTTTCTCAATCCATGGTTGTGAATGAAGGAAATGCTACTGCAAGAATGGCTAGCAGCATAAGTTTTGCACATTACCAAGAGGAAACATTGAAAAAAAGCTCCAATCAAAGAACTGGGAGGCCCAGACGCTGTTCCTGTCACTAACCCATCAATCGCCTGTGTGACTGGAACAGGCTCCTCCCGAGCTTCCCCAGCCTCCCCCTCACCTCCCCGTCATGAGAAGGTAGCCGGCTCCTGTCCTGCCAGGCTCCCCAGGTTATGGTGAAGGTCAGTTTGGGGGGCAGGACATAACATAGCTGACTGGCTACCATCCAAATGTGAGTCATTTCGTGGGAAATGGGGAAGCCAAATCTTGATAAAAAGATGTAAAATCTTCATACACAGAATATCAGCTATGATCAAAGAATTCATTAGCCAAAGGGGCTGGAAGCCTCTAACTTTTCTCTTTTCTGAATGATTAATCTCCAGGAAACTCGGCTAGATTCATTTTCAGACAAAGGCTCGCGGGAAACAAGGAAAAGACTAAATGCCTCCTGCAAAATTGTCATGAGAGTCTAATAAAATTTTAGAATCATGCAGGTTTATTTGCCAACCTACACCTTCTGGCTGAGATGTGAGTAGAAGATTCTGAAGGACAGAGGAGATTAATACAAATCCAGGTGTTTGCTTCATCATCGTTGAGACAGTATGGAGGTGAAAAGGAATCAAAAAGCAGATAAAATGGGAGACAAAGTTTGAACTACCACAAAGGGATTTTAGATAAACCGTCATAACTTTGAGAAATAAGAAAAGCCCAAATAAGTAACCAGTAAATTAAAGATCTAAACCAATTGTATCTGATCACAAGTCCATTGAAAATTTAATTTGAAAGTACGTCGTAGAGATCATGGCACCTCAGCCCTAAATACTTTAGCATATATCTCCTAAGAACAAGGAAATTCTCTTACATGACTACAATGTAATGTCCCAGCTAAGAAAAATCAATTAACTCAGTAATATTATCTTATATACAGTCTGTATTTAATTTCCCGTGTTGTCTCTAACATGTCTTTTATGGTCCTTGCACACAGTGGATGTGGGGAGGAGAGTCCAGGGTCCAATCAGGGTCCACATAGCATATTTCTATGCTGTGCATCCCTTTAGTCTTTCTATAGCTAGAATAGTCCCGTTGCTTTTTGTTTGCCTATTTTTCATGACATTGATTTTATAAAGATAGCAACCACTTGTCTTATAAAATGTCCCACATTCTGGATATGTCTGACGGTTTCCTTATGATTGCACTCTGATTTAACATTTTTATCAAGAGTACTATGTAGGTGATATTGCATTCTTCTTACTGAATCACATCAGGAAGCAGATAATGCTGGGTGGTCCCACATTGGCGATGCTAGTTTGGGTAAGGTAGTGTCCTCCAGACCTTTCTACTATAGAGGGACATTTTCCCTTTTGTAATAATTTAAGCCATCTGAGGGGTGACACTTTGATAGTATGAGAATGTTCTGAATCCCCAAAGTGAGCATCTTTGCCCAATTTATTAGAAATTTCAAAATAGTTATTTTCTAATTCTATCATCCCATCTGCATTTATTAGCTGACATTCTATAAAGAACAGTTTTCTGCATCCCTCTTTCCTCCTTTCTTTCTTTCTTTTTAGTATCATTATGAACACATGGACTTTTAAAAACCTTATTTAATGAGTTACAATCCTTTAGTGTCATTATTATTTTGATATTCAAATTGTCCCAAATTTTAGCCAAAGGAAGTTCCTTCAAACTATCTTGTGTGTGTGTGTGTGTGTGTATGTGTGTGTGTGTGTGTGTGTGTATGTGTGTGTGTGTAAATACCCTTTCAAGCTTTAAGAACTGCCCTGACTTCTGGCACTGCAGACTCACTGCTATGGTCTAAACGTTTGTATCCTCCCTGAAATTCATATGCTGAAATCCTAATTCCCCAAAGTGATTATATTAGGAGGTAGAATCTTTGGGAGGTGATTAGGTCATGAGGGTGGAGCCATCATGGATGGGATTAGTGCCCTTATTAAAAAGGGGTGGATAAACTCACAACTAATGGACACAGTGAGCATGGTAGGGAGGAGAAGGGCACATCTCAAATCATGGTTGGGATGTGGCAAAGTCATAACATGTAACCAAAATGTTTGTACTCCCATAATTTCCTGAAATAAAAAAAAAATCCTCTTACTATTTCTAATAAATCTATGATATCCTGAAAAAAAAAAAAAAACCCAGAGAGCTAGCTTACAGCTTCTGCCATGTGAGGACACCGTGAGAAGTCCCAGTCTGCAACCCAAAAGACGCTCTCATCAGAGTCTGACCATGTTCACATCCTGATCTTGGACTTCCAGTTGCCAGAACCATGAGAAATAATTTCTTGTATGTTTATAAGCTACCCAGTCTGCGGTATTTTGTTATAGCAGCCTAAACAAACTAAACACCATCTTGTACTTTTTTCTGCCCTTAATCACCCATTTATCCCAGGAGTATTCTTTCTAATCAATGTTACCGTCGCAAAAACTGATGACTTGATAAATTATAAAGATGACAATGCGGAAATACTCAAAAATGCACTAAAAATTCATATTAGGGTTTCTGTGTGTCAACATTGATTATTAATATAATTCGAAAGTTCCTTGATGCCTTCCACTATACTTTAGGAATTTGGTTTTTAGCTACATCTGCAAGAATTATGACACAAATCAACTGGGGATATCTGAGCACTTAAGAAAGAAAGCACATTTTATTCCTTGTTCCTGAAAGCTGGTGAGGCTTTTATGCTACGTTCATGTGAATCTAGACAACTGATCAATTCGGTTCATTCCTTCCAATTGACTGATTTAGCAAAAAGAAAAAATATGACGCCCGAGTCTATGTCAGTCCCAGCTTTGCCGTTGGAGGGAGGGATCTGGCTGTCCCAGGCCTCGTGGTAAGGGAGGCCACTAGAGGCTCACCACAGCCCTGGACTCAGCTCCAGAATCATCTCATTCCACCTGCTTGCACCCTGGCTTCCTTGTAGCTGAACTTCGCTCCATTCCCCTTCTCCCAGTTCCCCAAATATGACAACCCATTACGTGCTTCCCTGTTTTCAGCCCTGGACAAGCCTGACTTCCCTCTCATGATCCGCTGACTCCATGAATGGACCCAGAACCAGTCCCACCCCCAACTCTATGGACAACATGCTTATAAGAACCAACCTGCTATCCAACGACCTTGCGCACACAGAATCTATGCATTCCCCTTGATAACAAGTTACTAGGATGCACCTGAAAACTGAGTGACTGGAATAAAACCCCATTAAAGCTCAGGATATAGAACCTGGGTTTAAATGGGGTTACCTCCTCTGTCACTTTCATGAGCTTCTCTTTTTCTGCCAAAACTTGAAATGATCACATTCCTGTGCTTTTCTTTCATGCTAGACGCAAGATAACCTCTGGAGTCACATAGACTAGCTCCTCTGATTACCAGCTGTGTGACCCTGGCAAAGTTACCTAACCCTTCTAGGCTTTGGTTTCCTCATCTGTAAAGTGGATATAATAATAGTAGCTACATCATAGGATCACTGTGAAGAGTGAATAGGAGCATGTCTAAAGGGATTGTACAATGTCTGACACTTAGTGATAAGTCAATTATACGAACTGTTATTATTATGGCTTTATTCTCACTCTCTGGGCAATCTCACCAAAGACTTCTCTATCAACTCTCACATTTACCAATACCCCTCATCCCAACATCTATTCTTACGCTCTAACATTGACCCATGAATATCCTACTAGACCTCTCCAGCTTCTCAAACTCAACATTTCCAAACTGAATTCATCTTCTTTAGTAAACCTATTTTTCTCCCTCACAATTTTCCTTTACCTTTTGTTTTTAGAAAATTATAGATACATGTGTCATTGTAAGAAATAATACAGACGGCCAGGCGCAGTGGCCCACGCCTGTAATCCTAGCTCTCTGGGAGGCCGAGGCGGGCGGATTGTTTGAGCTCAGGAATTCGAAACCAGCCTGAGCAAGAGCGAGGCCCCGTCTCTACTAAAATTAGAAAGAAATTAATTGGACAACTAAAAATCTATAGAAAAAATTAGCCGGGCATGGTGGCACATGCCTGTAGTCCCAGCTACTCGGGAGGCTGAGGCAGAAGGATTGCTTGAGCCCAGGAGTTTGAGGTTGCTGTGAGCTAGGCTGATGCTACGGCACTCTAGCCCGGGCAACACAGTGAGACTCTGTCTCAAAAAAAAAAAAAAAACAAAAAAACAAAAAAAAAAAAAACGTAGCTTCACCAGTATAATCCTGAAGACAAAGCACAGTGAAAGCCATGGCTACCAAGAGGTGGGCGTGGTCCAGTCAAAGCCAAAGTCGACCAGTCAAGAGCAGAGATCATGGCAACAGTTTTTTGGGATACTCAAGGCATTTTGCTTGTTGACTTTCTGGAAGGCCAGAGAATGATAATATCTACTTATTATGAGACTATTTTGAAAAAACCAAAGCTTTAGCAGAAAAATGCCCAGGAAAGCTTCAGATAGCCCTTCACCATGACAGTGCTATGTTCATTCCTCTCATCAAACACGGGCAATTTCGTAAGAGTTTCGATGGGAAATCATTAGGCATCCACCTTACAATCCTAATTTGGTTTCTTCAGACTTCTTTTTGTCTCCTGATCTTAAAAAAAATCTTTAAAGAGCACACATTTTTCTTCAGTTAGTAATGTAAAAAAGACTGCATTGATGTGGATAAATTCCCAAGGTACCTGACTTCTTTAAAGATGGATTAAAGGGCTGGCTGGTATCATCGTTCACAAAAGTGTCTTGAACTTGATGGAGCTTATGTTGAGAAATAAAGTTTATATTTTTTATTTTTATCTTTTAATTGTTTTTCCACAAACTTTTCGAAGTCCCTTCACACATAAGTCAGAATTTACCATTATTATACACTTTAAATGTGCAGTTCATTGTATGTCAATTATCTCAATTAAGTTATTAAAAAAGTTATTCTTCAGGGCTACTAGCACTGCAACTCTGATCGATTTTGAATCACACAACACATCTCATTACCCTAAAGACACCTCTTGCTTTTGCTTTTTAAAAATCATATTATCTCAACTGGTGACCCCTTTATTTGCTAGATTGAAAGCGAATTCTGACTTTTTAAAAATAAGATCAAATCTGCCATCATTGGTTAGATATATTCTAATTGTAGGTAATCAAAAATTCTCAAGACAATTTCAGAGAAGTATTTCCCTGCTAACATTGATCACCTCTGGTTGGGAAGAACTGGGTGGCTTGGGATAGAGGGAAGGGAGAGTCTTGAGACCTTTCACTGTGTATCTTTTCATATGTTTTGAACTTTGTGTCATATTATCTATTTAAAATCACATAAAATTCAAATTTAAAGGGAATTTACAAAGTGTTCCCTAAACACTTTAAATAGTAATATAAGTAAGAGCAACAGTATATATATAGCCTCCTGGAATGATTAAAGGAAATAATAATTCTGTAGAAGCAATAAATTTGGTTAAGTTTTAATAATTTATTAGCCACACATCATATGTAATGTCAAATTAGTTGAAAGATCACACTTCATATAAATTGGCAGTCATTTGTAAACAGGCCTGTACGTCTTCAGAAAGGCAGAGAAAAATCTTTTCATCTAGTGGTCTCCCATTGTTTTGATAATCATTATATTTAGGATATATTTGCTTCCTTTCTCTTACAAAGTTTCTAAAAGATCTTTCAGTTAATAAAATGTTTAATCATTTCTTGAATTGATATTTCAAAAGACTATGTAGTTTATGTGGCAAATTAAATTTGAGTTTTTACATTTCCGTAGGAAACACAGTATTGCCTTAGAACGTTTTAGAGTCATGTAGAGACTTGGGTTCAAAACCTCGCAGTTCTGTGTGCCTCTGGGCTATTAGAAATGCATGTCCTTGTTTATGAAATGAAGACAGAAGAGATTATATTCTAGATTTGCTTTAAGTGCTGAATAAGAAAACGTACAGAATTCTTTCTTAATAAATGTCCGCTCCTTTCTCTTACTCCAAACAGCTCAGAGTTAAAGGCATATTAAACTCCAAATAGCAAATTCTGATTTTCTCCTTTTGCAGATATTACACAGAAACATTTGTAATTTGTAACAAATTCCTTCTTACTCATCCACATTTTATCTCTCAATGGGTCATGTTCCCTACAGAAATAAAGACAGCAAGCATAGTGGTGAAGAGCTCAGATTGTGGAACCAAACTGTTTGGGAGAGATAATCTGCATCTGTCACTTGCCAGGTGTGTGACCTTAGGCACATGACAACCTCTCTCTTTTCCTGGGTTTCCTTACCTGTAATATGGAGATTTATGGTACAGTACCATCTCAGGATTGCTACAGGAATTAAGTTAACGTCTGTAAAGTGCTTAGAAGGGGCCTGGCGCATAGTAATAATGATGCAAATGTTTGCAAAACAGAATTCAGTTGATATATTTAAGGGTCCTCCCCCTTTTAATTCTTAAACCATACTGAAAATGCTGGGGAATTTGTTTAAACGCTTAAAATCTTAATTTTTTCTACATTTTATTAGATTATCTTAAAGGGGAAGGACGGTAGCTCTTAAAACAGAGCAAACTTAGGCTTTTTAAAACTTCTCAAATTACTTTAGGCTGATGTAGGTAAAGTATCCGTATCCCAATTACTGTCCACTGATGTTTCTATCAAGCACTAGGAAAATGCAACAACTCATAACTGGTTTACCGAACATCACTCAGTGTTCACTGACAGTAATTACAATAATGGCTCTTAATCCCTGTTTCTTCATCTGTAAAATGAGGACAGCGGCTATATCTACTTCATGTGATTGTCATAAGAATTAAATATATTATTTGTAAAGCACTTAGAATAATACCAGAGCAATAAGCATTCCAAAAAGAATAACATTTATTAAGTTTGGGATTTGAACGCTTTTTTTTTTTTTTTTTTTGAGACAGAGTCTCACTCTGCTGTCCTGGCTAGAGTGAGTACTGTGGCATCAGCCTAGCTCACAGCAACCTCAGACTCCTGGACTCAACCAATCCTACTGCCTCAGCCTCCCAAGTAGCTGGGACTACAGGCATCCACCACCATGCCCGGCTAATTTTTTCTATATATTTTTAGCTGTCCAATTAATTTCTTTCTATTTTTGGTAGAGACGG
>CAUYSK010081065.1:0-51287 GCA_963575035.1 Avahi laniger
GGGGTCTCGCTCTTGCTCAGGCTGGTCTCGAACTCCTGAGCTCAAACAATCCACCCGCCTCGGCCTCCCAGAGTGCTAGGATTACAGGCGTGAGCCACCTTGCCCGGCCACAATTTGCACTCTTTTATATCTAGAATGGGACAGCTCTGCCACCCTAGGAAATTTTGACTTGTACTCTTGAATTATGGAACTTACATTAATTAGGGAATAATTCAAGAGACCAAAAAGCCACAGTGGCTCAAATAAGAATAGAAGTTTCTCTCACTAACTGCCCAGAGGTAGGTGGATGGTCCAAACTTCACTCCACCAAATTGTCCAGGGACCAAGTTTCTTTGTACCTGTTGCTGCATCCTAACAGGGAAGACCACCAGCAGCATGACTGTGTTCCAGCCTACGAAAGGGGAAAGGAAAGGAAGTGGAGAACAGGCACTCCCCCATTAAGGAGGTGACACCCAGGCAGCTCACAGTGACCTCTGCTCACATTCTCCTGGGGAGGACGACATCACAAGGTCACACCTAGCTGCAAAGCAAGCTTTGCGATGGAAGTCCTAGCCCAGTGCTCTGCTGAAACTGTCAGGGGTGGGAGGGAGTCAGTTCTATTACCAGAAGGAAGAAAAGGAGAATGGATTTTGGGAAAGAATGATCAGTGTCTGCCACAGTGTGGATTCTCTTTACAGAATTTGCCAGAGGCAGTCGGGCATAACGGAAGGAAAGAGCGTAGGCTTTTGAATGAAACCGACACCTCTCATTCTTGTGTCTCTTACTTAGCATCTGTGTGATTTTGAACGTGTTATTCTATTTCAATGAACTTTAGTCTCAACTATAAAATAGGAATAATAATATTAACACCATAGACCTATGAAGATTAAGCAATTACATGTTTGCAGTGCCCGCTACCCAGGAAAAAGTACTGTGTGTATATGCTGTATATATATTTTTTTAAATGACTGTTACCAGGTCACGCAAGGAAGAAGATACAGAAAAGATAAATGCTCAAGACTGCATTGACCTTGAAACCTGAAATGAGAAATGAGATCAAAATTTCCCTTGGAAAAGTTCCATGTAGTCTGTGTCCTTAACTAGAGGGCACACTCATTCCTGAGACGGAAAAGACAAAATGCTGCCCTTCTGTTAATAAGCCAGTGAGCTTGCAGGCTAAGACGCTGTCCAATAAGGAGTGGAGGGCACCTAGGTCAATGTCCCACTTAAAATTTGGGGCAGATCGTCACCAGAAATATTAAGGGTTTGAAGTGACTATTTCTTGTTTCCCTGTGCTGTACTTTATCTTCTCTGACTTTCAGTATCTTACGCCTTCCAGGTCCAGTTTATATGCTGGCTCCTCCTCTCCAAGCCTTCCCTGTTCCCTCCCAGGCAGAATGAATTGCTGCTCCCGCCGCAGTACCTGCACTGTGGCTTCTGCCCCTTTCAGTCCTTTCTGACTTACGTGACCTCTGGTGGCTTCCATCTCTGTGTCCTCCAGAAATGCAGTCCCCAACCCCCGGGCCGTGGACCGGTACCAGTCTGTGGCCTGTTAGGAATAGGGCTGCACAGCAGGAGGTGAGCGGCAGGTGAGCGAGAGAAGCTTCATCCGTATTTACAGCCGCTCCCCATCCCTGGCCACACGGCCTGAGCTCCATCTCCCGTCGGATCAGCTGCGGCATTTAGTTGCAGGAAAACAAGCTCAGGGCTCCCACTGATTCTGCATTATGGAAAATTGTATAACGATTTCATTATACATTGCAATGTAATAATTGAAATAAAGTGCACAATAAATGTAATGCGCTTGAATCATCCCGAAACCATGGAAAAATTGTCTTGCATGAAACCGGTCGCTGGTGCCAAAAAGGTTGGGGACTGCTGCTCTAGAAGACTTAGGTCACTTGAGGGCAGAGATTTTATGTCCTATTCATCATTGTTTCCCTTCCCCTTTAGACCCCTAGTATGGAACTTCACACACTGCACGTGCGAAATAATCGGTTGCTCAATGACATATGAAGGAATTCCTCCCTGGCCACTCCAGCCCACTGTCCAAGTGACTCTATCTTCTGAATAAAAAATTAAGGTTTGTTATCCGATAAAGGAACATATTGAGGATAGAGAACAGATTGTTTTAAATCTTAATTATTCTGAGGAAATCAGAAACATTTGGTTATATTAAAAATTCATGCATCTCTCAGTGAGTTAATAGAGCTCTAAGTTTTGTTTATCTTAAGTCAGTCACTTAAGAGATGAGTTAGCTTCTCATTCTTCCTTGGACCAATGCAGATAATAAAACTTGATCTGCCTAAAGCACAGGATTGCTGTGATGAGGAACACGTGAGATCACAGTGCAGGTGAAATCTCTTCGGGAGATTCTAAATTACTGTAAGATCTGCAGTCAGAGTTACAGAAGTGGCTTTCCATTTTATGGAACATAAAAGTGAGGCTCCCAATTTTGACCCTCTGGCCCCTTCACGGCTCAGGCCAGTGTTTCTTCTTGCTTTGGAGCAGTACCCTCTCATCTCTCACAGCTGAAAAGTTTCAAGGCTTGGAGGTTACTCCAAGTCCTCCAAGAATATACAATTCTGAGTTAATCTAGTGAATCAAAGAATTAGATGGTCTGATTGGACCTCTCCTTTTGCCTCACAGAGATAAGACCTGCTATTTCCTTCTTCTGTTCGGGATGGACTCTCACTTTCTGCCCTGCAGCGTACAATCATCTACCATCTTGAAAGGAAATTCTGCGAAAATAAAGTTTAACTGAAATGATGGATGAGGGCCGCCACCGTCGCTGTTAAGATGCTAGGTTTCCACGAAAGCAGGGCAGACTATAAATTTGAACTTTAACAGGGGGTAGCGTCAATTTAAGATACGGTCTAGTTTCCTAAGGCTACAATCTACTAACGTTACAAAGAGAATTTGATTAAGGACTGGTTATATGGTTTCAGAATTAAGCCAAACAAGAGGAAGGAAAAGAGCCAAATCCTACAGGAAACAGGCAAAGGGCCTGGAAGATCAAAGGCTCTTGTCCCCGAGGAAGGCTTTCATTATTCATACGGTCCTTTTTAAAATCCCAAAAAGGTCCAGAGGAAGCACAGAAGATAAGTGATATCTGAGTAAGGGAGGCCTCCTCTTGCATCTAAGCCACACAGAACACAAAGAGTAATTCAGCGGAAGAATGTAGGATTGCTGCTGGTGATGTACCACGGTCACATAACTTCTAGGACAGCACTTTGTTATAATTGTTCTATTATTAGTTATTATTGTTAATCTCTCGCTGTGCCTAATTTATAAATTAAACATTACCACAGGTACATATGTACAGGAAAAACTGTTCCAGGCATCCGCACTGGGGAGCTTAGAATGTATTCCCCGAGGATAAGGGAGGCTAACTGTATTTTTGGGGGGAAGTGGTTACAGAGGATGCCAGCGCCCCAACAATCAGAAAAAACCAGCAACTTCTGGAGAAACATTTACCGAGGGTCTGGCAATCCGGCAAGGAAGCATCAAATGGATGTGGAAACAGTAGGGAGGATATGAAGGTACACTCACATATTCTACCTTTGGTAGGAAATTTGTAATCCAGTAGCTTTTTTTTAATTGTAGCTTTGACTCATTTATTTCTTTGCTCCCCGAAATATCCTGATACCGATTCTCTTTTGTTCATCAGTCCCCATTATAAATTCAAAAACTTGTCACTGCCTGGAATTCCTTTGTTGAAAATGAAGTAGCATTTTTAATAATTCAGCCTCCTTTGGGGACTCTGATTATCTTTTCCCATATGCTAATCAATGGACATACTGTTCTATTTTTTCTTTCTTTCTGGTTTTGTATGGCCTTTCTCATATCTACCGGTTTATAACTCGCTTCAACATTTTCTTCTTGATTTTTTTTTTTCTTGCTAGCTCTCTTGTTTATGAGCTTATAATGCTTGCCTGGGACTTTTTAATTGCACTCTATCTGAACACAAATGGCTTCTGAACTTTTTATTCTTCACGCTTCTGCAATGATAATAAGTAACAGAGTCAAATTTAACTAAAGAAGAAGAATATCGAAAGTTCGCTAGAGCAGAACACAGAATAATACAGCATTTCATTAGTTTTCAACACCCACACCAGAAAGCTCACTTGTGATAATTCTTTTCCATTCTATTGCTCTTGCTTCTACATTTGCGATCCCGCCATTGTTTAAAACGTGCCAAAGTAAAGTGATGATTTCTTGCACAGGGAGATGGAGAGCTGAAAATGAGCTGATTGTTAATAAAGGAAAAGTATCAGTTATACTGAATATGAAATTCCACATCAACTAATAACTGTCTATTGAGTGCCTACTGTATACCTAGCAATGAATGAAAATGAAATAAGTCAAAAGTTTCTCCTTTTTCTATACCAACTCCTGCTCCGCTCATTCCAAGCAACTAATTTTTATCCCAAATACTCTATCTTGAAAAACATGAACCTTAAAAGCTTCACAGAGTTGCCTTGCCAGCCTTTCGGAATATGTGGGCATAACGAATTCTAACGGTCTGTTATAGACTGAATGTCTGGGTACCCCCTAAAATTCATGTGTTGAATTCTAATCCCAAGGTGACGATATCAGGAGGTGATTAGGTCAGGGGAGTGGAGTCCTCATGGGTGGGATTAGTGCCCTGATAAAGCAGTCCCCAGAGAGCTCCCACAGCCCCTTCTGCTGCGTGAGGACCAGCTGGAAGACAGCCGTCTATAAGCTAGGAAGCAAGCCCTCGCCAGATACCGAATCTCCCAGCGCTTTGATCCAGAACTTGCAGCCCCCAGAACGGTGAGAAGTACATGTTTGTTGCTGAAGCTGCTCAGTCCATGATATTTTTGTGATAGTACCTAAATGGACTGAGACCCAGTCCAAGGCAGTGGGTAAAGGAGTGCTCACCATCGCAAATGTGGTAATGCCACCCCAGTTTGTGAGGGCCCCTGCTGAAGTGGCCCAGGAGAAGAGCCGAATGGTGAAGGGAGGTACAGTGGGGTGCTTCTGTTTTGGCTGAAGACTATGGAAATCTGCCATAAAAATTGTTTACGTGATTAATTTTATTCTTTACAAAAGGATATGGTCCCGGTGATGGAGGGAAGAGTGGACATCCGAGAAGGGGTCTACGTTAGCAAAGTGATCCAAGCTGTGAGCTGGGTTTGTTGCTGCCTTTTATGCTTCCAAGATTTTAAAACTCTCCTCATCATCTAAGGAAACATACATCTTAAAATTATAATGTTGTGTCAAAAATGAATTCCTAATAAAGATAATAAAAATATATGTCTACATAATTGGCTGATGAAAGCTGAACTAAAAGATGGAGTAATTGGTCCTGGACCAGCCCTTCTATTGAAAACCAGTATAAAACTGAAAAAGATGTATGAAACAATTATTTTCGTGAGTATAGGAGGCACGGAACTATAAGCCCTCAGTGAAATGAAGTAGAAAAAGGTGAGCCCATGGCCAATACAGAACTTTCTGGACCGTGGCACAGACAGGAAGAACCTTAATGGTGACTGGCCATCTTGGTGAGATGAGAGACAGAGATTAGAATTCAGATACCGAGTTCCCTGGGGTTGGTGGGGCCACCTCTGCTGCAGAGCGCTTGTTGCCTTATCCATTGTCATAGCCTTCCTGGAGTGGCTTCCATGGGATAACTGAGCAGGGTAAGGGACAAAGCTGTACCTGACTCTAGTGTGTAGTACTGGCTCCAGAGTACTTGCTGGGTTGACCAAGGCCTGTTGGGCCTTTATGGAAATTTAACTTTTACCTTCACCCAATCTCTCTTTTTCCCTCTCCCTTCATAGGTGTTGATCCCTAATAAACATCTTTGCCCCCAAACTGCATCTCAGCATTTGCTCATAGAGAATCCAACTTGCTACTCTGGAGAATTCTATCAAACATTTAAGGAGAAAATAATATTAATAACCATTTTACACACACTCAGAAAATAGAGGAGGAAAGAATATTCCTAACTGTCAGCATAACCTGATGCCAAAATCTAACAAGGACATTACAAGAAAACCAAAAATCAATATCCTTTATAAACATAGATATAAAAAGGTTTAACAAAAGGATTGGTAAAAACGAATCCAACAGTTCATAAAAAATAATAAACTGTATGTCATGATCAATGGGGTTTACACTAGGAATGTAAGATAGAATTATCTGAAAAATCAATCATGGGGAAACACTCCAGGACATTGGTCTGGGAAATGATTTCTTGAGTAATACCTCAAAAGCACAGGCAACTAAAGCAAAAATGGGCAAATGGGATCACATCAAGTGAAAAAGCTTTTGCACAGTGAAGGAAACAATCAACAAAGTGAAGAGACAACCCACAGAGTGGGACAAATATTTGCAAAGGGATTAATAACTAGAATACATAAGAAGCTCAAATAACTCAATAGGAAAAAATCAAATAATCCTATTAAAAATTTGGCAATAGATCCAAACAGACATTTCTCAAAAGAAGACATACAAATGGCCGACAGGTATATGAAAAAATGTTCAACAACATTAGTCATCAGAGAAATGCAAATGAAAACTACAAGGAAATATCATCTCATCCCAGTTATAATGTTTTTTATCAAAAAGACAGACAATAATGAATGCTGGCAAGGATGTGGAAAAATGTGACCCCTTGTACACTGTTGGTGGGAATGTAAATTAGTGTGACCACTATGGAGAACACTATGGACATTCCTCAAAAAACTAAAAATAGAACTACCATTTGACTCATTACTCCCACTGCTAGGTATATATCCAAAAGAAAGGAAATCAGTATATTGAAAAGATACCTGCACTCCCATGTTTATTGCAGCACTATTCAAAACAGCCAACATTCCGAATCAACCTAGGTGTCCATCGATGGATGAATGAATAAATTGTGGTACATATACACAATGGAATATTATACAGCCACAAAAAGAATGAAATCCTGCCATTTGCAAAAACATGGATGGAACTGGAGAACATTATGTTAAGTGAAATAAGCTAAGCACAGAAGGACAAATTTTGCAAGTTCTCCCTCCTATGTAGTAGCTAAAAATTAAAACACCTTATCTCATGGAAACAGAGAGTAGAATGATGGTTACCAGAGGCCACGAAGGGTAGTGGGTAGGGGAGATAAAGTGGGGGTGGTTAATGGTGCAAAAATATAGTTAAATAGTTAGGTAGAATGAACGATATTTGATAACACAACAAAGTGACCATAGTCAACAATAAGTTAGGGTGTACTTTAAAATAACTAAAAGGATAGAATTGAAATGTTCCTAATACAAAAAAATGATAAATGCTTGAGGTGATGGATACCCCAATTACCCTGATTTGATTATTATACATTATATGCCTGTATCAAAACATCATATGTACCCTATAAATATATATGGTTATCATGTACCCATAATAATTAAAAATTTAAAATTTTTTTTAAAAGAAACATAAAAAAAGAAAAATCAATATAACTTACTATATTAACAAAAGAAAAGAGAAAAATCATATGATTATCTCAACAGATGCAGAAAAGACATTTGACAAATTTCAACATCCCTTCATGATTAAAAACTCAGCAAAATGGAAATGGAAAGGAATATTCTCAATCTGGTAAAGGACACATATGAAAAATCTACAGATAATATGATATTTAATGATGAAATAAATAATAGTTTCTTCCTGAGACCGTGAATGAAGCAAGGATGCCTAATCTCACTATCTGTATTCAACATCATACTGGAAGTTCTAGCCAGTGCAAAAAGCAACGAAAATAAATAAAAGGCAAAATGTCCAAAAAGAAAGAAATGCAATTGTCTTTATGCATAGACAACATGATTGAAACATATAAAATCCTAATAAATGTATAAAAATAACTAAGTGAATTTAGCAAGGTTGTAGGATACAAGGTCAACGTATCAAAATCAAATGTATTTAATCTAGCAAAAAAAAAGTGGAAGATAAATACGAAAACAATGCCATTTATAATAGCATTAAATAAAAAAATACATAGGGATAAATGTAATAAAAAAATTTTCTCTATACTGAAGACTGAAAGATATTAAAAAAGACTGAAATAACTGGAAAGCTATCCATGTTCATGGATTGTTAGACTTGACACTCTTGAGATCTTATTTCTCCCCAAGTTGAAAGCAATCCCAATCAGAAAGCCAGTAGGCTTTTTTTTTGTGTGATAATTGATGAGCTGCTTCTACAGTTTATATAGAAATGCTAAGAACATAGAAGAGCCAGAGCATTCTTGAAAAAGAAGATCAAAGTGTGAGGACTTATTCTACCTGATTTTGTGACTCACTATAAAGCTATAGAAACCAAGACAATATGGTACTGGTGAAAGCTAAACACATAGATCAGCACAGATCAATGGAACAATGTAGAGAGTCCAGAAATGGACATTAATGGCCAATGGATTTTGACTAAGATGCTTGACATCATTAATAAGGAAAATGCAAATCCAAACCGTGAGATGCCATTCCACATGCGCTAGGATGGCTATCATCAAACGGAGGAACAATAACATTGGTGAGGATCTGAAGAAATTGGACCTTCACATATTTATCTTGGGAGTGTAAAATGACGTAGCCACCAGGAAAAATAATTTAGCAGTCCTTCAAAGTGTTAAACAGAGTTACTATATGACCCGGAAATTCTACTGCTGGGTATATGCCCAAGAGTATTGAAGACATATGTCCACAGAAAACTTGTACACTAGTGTTCACAGAAGCACTATTTATAACAGCCAAAAAGTGGAAACAATTCAAATCAATTCATAACTGGTGAATGGTAAATAAAATGTGGTATATCCATACAGTGGAATATTATTTGGCCATAAAAAAGGATGATGCTCTGATACGCACTCACATGGATGAACTCGAAAATATTATGCTAAATGAAAGAAGCTAGACACAAAAGATCAGATCTTATAAGGTTCCATTTCTATGAAAAATCCAGAATAGACAAATCCATACAGACAGAAAGTAGACTATTGGTTTCCAGGGACTGGGGAGAGAGGGAAATGGGGATCCACTGCTAATAAGTTAGGATTTCTTTTTGGGGTGACGAAAATGTTCTGGAATTAGATAATGGTGATGGTTATACAACGTTGTGAACATACTGAAAGCCACTAAATTGTTGATTGATTGCTTAAGGGTCTCACTCTATTGCCTGAGCTAGAGTGCAGTGGCATCATCATAGCTCACAGCAACCTCAAACTCCTGGGCTTAAGCAATCCTCCTGCCTCAGCCTCCCGAGTAGCTGGGACTACAGGAGCATGCCACCACGCCAGCCTAATTTTTCTTTTTTCTTTTCTTTTCTTTCTTTCTTTTTTTTTGGTAGAGACAAGGACTTACTATGTTGCTCAGTCTGTTCTTGAACTCCTGGCCTCAAGTGATCCTCCCACTTCAGCCTCTCAAAGTGCTATGATTATATCTGTGAGCCACCATGCCCAGCCTATTTCTAATTTTTCTTTTAAGAGACAGGGTCTTGCTCTGTTGCCCAGGCTGGAGTATAGTGGCACCATCATAGCTCACTGCAGCCTCAAATTCCTGGGATCAAGCAATCCTCCCTCCTCAGCCTCCTGAGTAGCCAGGACTACAGACCTACACCACCACTCTTGGCTAATTTTTAATTATTTTGTAGATAGGGGGTCTTGATATGTTGCCTAAATTGTACACTTTAAATGAACTGTCTGATATTTGAATTATATTGCAAAAAACTGGGTTTTTCAGTAGCATAAAAATGTAATTGGTACAAATTCCTAAGTCTTTATCAAACCAGAGTTTACATTAACCCCTTACTAAAAGCCATTGCACCATGACCTAATTTTTGGTACAGAAAATATTGTCATTGTATGCACCAAAGTTATAATTCTTTTCACTGTCTGTTTCAGAGAGAAATCTCTCCTTCCAATCCCACACAAGGGAGAATGGGGCATGATATTACTTAAATAAACTTTGCCAAAGCAAGAGGTTAATTTATTTTTGAGCTTTGACAAATCAGATCTGGATTCTAGTGCTCAATGCAGAACACTTACAGTGTTCCTCTGTTCTAACACTGTGTTTTTACTTTGGCGATGTTGGCATTTGTTTGTGGAATTCAATCACCGATTCAGCTACCAGACAGATTTCAAAGGATGTTCTGTTCTAGTACTGACCATTAAACTAGCAAGATGTGTTTGTTTTCCACATCTTTCCATCATTTTATCCTAGAAAAAAAGCTTCATGTGAAGAGTGAATTTGTGTTTCGCAGTTTCTATGGAGACTACACAAATAATAGGAAGCCTAAGATGAACTGTACTTGAGAAGCGGCACATGAATATGCCTTTTGGTAACACATGGGGTATCTCCATCTATCATGTGACCTGAAAAAAAAGGAAACAGTCAGTGGAGAGAACATTAGACTGATTGTTAGACGACCTAGATCTAGTCCTGAATTCGTGGGCACCTGATTTGTAGGAGCCACTCAATGGCGCTGGGCCCCAATTCTCCCATCTGTTATATGTAGGGACTAGATCAGTGGCTTCTAGGGTTGTTTGTTTAACTAGTGTATTAGTCAAGTGAGTTTTCCAGAGAAACAGAACCAATAGGCTGTGTGTGTGTGTGTAACAGAGAGAGATTTAGTATAAGAAATCATGGATGACGGCAGATTGCTCGGTGGGTACAATGGGCATAGTCGCAATGATAGTCCATGAATCTATAGCCAATGAAAGAGAGAGAGAAAAAAATATATATTTCCCAGAGCTCTTGTATCTATGTCCAGAAGGCTGGCCAGTTTATGCCTACTACTACCCTAATGCAGAGAGACAGCCAATATAAAATGATTTTCAAGAATTAATTTGTAAGTAGGTGAGAAATACTGCCATAAATTCCCCATTCCCTTCTCTAGCGAAAGAAAGAGAACTTTTGGGGAACTGAACATAGCTCAGCTCAATGCAACTTAAAAAAGCACTTCTTCAACAGCCACTGTGTAGTATGGACCATGGAAGAAAAGAGGACAGAAATGAATATGTACGTTATGGTCCCCAATCGTGTTAGAGTTGCAATAGTCTAGCCCAGTCTAGTCTAGCAGTATAGCCTAGTTTAAGTGAAAAATGCATTCCTTTTCAACTCTATTGCACTTCTCATCATTTTGGATAGGAAATAGACTCTTTCCCCAATTTGGTGATGCTTTGCTACATTTCAAAACAAGCCTAAATGAAATGCATCTCTTTTCACATTGGCAGAGTATATTATAATAACTCTCCTGGAGTTATAATAGTCTATTATCCTCTTTTGCTTGCTTTGTGACAACATGCTATACTTTCGTTGGGGACATGCAGAAAAGGCCTACTGAAATCCAGCCACGAGGATCTAATGTGGCTGTCAACTTCGATAGAGATTGTTTGTTGTCTTAGTCACAGTAATTACAGAACAGCTTTTAACAATCCCATGGAGGCAGTGTCTTGTTTTGGCCTTTTTGTTTCTGCCTGTTTCCTCACTGATAGGAAAGACAAATTAGGTTCACAAGTAAGACAGAGCTCTACTTCATTTGGAAAGGTCACATAGCCCAGCCAAACGGAGGGCCTGATGTTTAATTACAGAGTTAAGAAGCAAAAGGCCTTGCCATTCCAGTTTGCGTCTCTGCAGTTTACTGCTGACACTGGTACAATGCCAACGTGAGCGTAACTCCAGAAATGTTGCCTCTTTTTGGGAAATTAATACTAGGTACCCTCATATTTTCCACTGGGGTAGAGATTCCCAGTGTGTTTGAAAGACAAATACACATGACGTTTAGTTATTTTCTGAGTCAGCAATTCAATCACTGAAATTAAATTTTCTTGCCACAAGTGGCCCTGTTGATAATTTGATTGATCCCAGCTCCTTTGCCTCCTCCCATCTTGCTGCCACCCCTCTACTCCCAACCATAAGCCAAGTGTCACCAAAACCCTCAGACTTTGACTTTTTTCCCTAAAAAGGATTGGCTTACACAAAGACCTTCTCCTTTTGAATTTTACATAGTTGCTTGCAAATGTCCACTATGGTTTCAATGTTGGTTTCAGCCATGAGTTATGTTGGCATTTGGAGGCCACAGTGACAGGGTTGGGAGGTGGGACCTTTGTCAGGTCACTGGGCCCTGCCTTCCTTGAACTGTTCACAACCCTTTTAAAAGCTATTAGGTCACGCCGCTCTTCCCTCAGCCCTCAACGGCTTCTCATTTAGAGTCAAAGTCCCCGTCTGTACGATGACTCGCAAAGCTGCCCTTGCCTGCTCTCTCCCCATCACTCCGGCTTCAGCCACACTGGCTCCTTGCCTTCCTGTAAGTGCCGCAGGACATTTGCACCAGGCATCCCTCTACCTGGAACATTCTTCCCCCAAATACCTCCATGGCTTGCTTCCTCAGGGTCTTCAAAACTCTGCCCAAATGTCACTTTCTCAGTGAAGTCTTCCCTGACCATCATTTCCAACTGCAAAGCTGCCCCTGGCCTGGGTCTCTTCCCATTCCCCTTCTGTGCTTTATTTTTCTCCACGATATATATCACTATCTGACGTAAGATCCACTTAATGGCTTCATTTATTGTCGGTCTCTGTCCAGTAGAGTGCAAGCTCCGTTGGGACAGAGATTTTTGTCTATTTTATCAGAAGTGTATCCCTAGTTTCATTAACAGTGCCTACAGTAGGTGCTCAATAAATAAATGCATAATTACACTGGTCACTCTGACTCGGGCTTGAGGCCATTGCTCCTTGTAAATATCCATTCATTACTATGATGTTTGGCACAAGCCTCTTAACCCCAGTCCTGTTCTGGCGGCCAACAGTGGCATGTGCTGGAAAGGCACCGTGCTTCGTCGGAAGCCCCGGAGGCATCGCTGGGGCAGCGGAGATCACGTTTCAGCTGGTTTGTACTCAGCTGTTTCCTCTCGTCATTCACAAACTTGGAGCAGGGATTGGCAGAGAACAAGCCAGCTCAGGCTGCATGGCGGTCAGAGTGACAGGGGCCTTTGACAGGCTGCCCTAAGAAGCCCAATGACCCTGACTGAGAACCAGTTGGACTCTGGCGAAATCCTCAGGATTCTGGGATGCTCCCGCATTAGGAAACGCTAATTCTCCTCTCTTGGGCCTGCTCACTGGCCGGTCCCCACAGAAAAGCCCTTCCTCACAAACAACCACCACCACCCCTAACGCCGACACCAGATCAGTACCCTCGTGTTGCTCGAACTATTTATGTTCATCACCTATCTGTTGGTTTTGAGATTAAAACAATGGAATCTTGGATTGTGCTGTGCCTCTGTCCATACAACACAATAATTTTGTTGTTACTGTTTTTGAAGGTGGGGTCTTGCTATGTTTCCCAGGCTGGATTCAAACTCCCGGGCTCCAGTGATCCTCCCGCCTCAGCCTCCCCGGTAGCTGGGACGACAGGCCCCACCACTGCATGCGGCTCATACAGCACAATAATTAAGTTACGTTCCCATAATGCTTTCTGTAAGACGGGTCTCTGCTGGGGTCACTCCGCAGTGAGGAAGGTAACCTTGCCCGCCCAGTCTGGGTGCAGATGCTGGGAGAGCGCAGCCAAGGCCCAGCGGCTCTTCTGTCCTCAAACTCACCAAAACAATAGAGATTAGAAGTCTTGCTGCCTTGACAAGACAGATTCCGTCACCTATTATGGGCTGCATTGTGTCTGCTCCAAATTCATCTACTGAATTCCTGACCCCCGGTATGCCAGAATGTGACCTTACTGGGAAATAGGGCTTTTAAAGAGGAGATTAAGTTCAAATGAGGATGATGCGGGGTGGGGGTGAGGCTCTAATCCAAAATGACTGGTGTCCTTTTAAGAAGAGGAAGGGACCAGCATGCACAGAGAGACGACCACGTGAAGAGGCAGCAAGAGGGTGGCCTCCTGCGAGTCACGGAGGGAAGTCTCAGAGGAACCAACGCTGCTGGCACCTTGATCTAGAACTTCCAGCATCCCAAACTGCGAGAAAATAAATTTCTGTTGCTTAAGCCACCCAGTCTGTGGTGTTTTGTAACAGCAGCCCTAGCGAACTAGTGCACAATCTTATTTCTTATGCTCTGTCTCTGTTCCTGTGCGCTCTGTCTCAAATCACGAAACGCTGAAAATTCTGAAAACGTGAGTGCCTTCCAATGCAAATGCATTTCCTAAGTACCTGCTGCAAAGTTCATGCAAATGCCTTTATAAATTGTGGCCCACAAGACGATTCCTATGGCAACAGCGAGATGGTGTGTGAAATAAATTTCTTGGAGCATATAGATGACTTCGGGGCAACCATGAAGTTGATTGGCAGAGTGCCAAGCAAGAGCTTACGCTTCACTCTATTAGTGTACCAGAGTTGCTTGCAAATAGAAGCGCTAACTTCTGCCATTCAAGTTCATTGAAATTTATAAGCCAGATGGCAAATGTGTTACTTTACCGTGAGGGATATTTATTCCTAGTGGCTAAAACACTTCTACTCATTTCTGAAGCATTGTCTTCCCACTACTGAGCAAGACACAGTGGCAAATGGAATGATTCAGGAAGCGACGTTAGAAGTGACTTGGGAGTGTGGCCTTAGAGCAAAGGAGGGTGCTGGGTGGTTGCAGCCGTGTTCGTCCGGGTCACGGCTCCTGTCCCAGCAGAGTGCCACTCTCCCGGCACCAGAAAGCTGGCGCTTGCCCGGGTAGCGTCTCTGCCACCTGGGCAGTGCCAACTGCGCATCCTCCAAGCTCCCCCTGCTTTTTCTGTTTTCCTGCTCATACCCAAAAGGAATACAACTTGATTGATTAGATTTCCTTTTTATGATGACAAATTATGATACATTCAGGTTGGCATTTTAGCTGTTCCCAAATTCTTCCAGCCCTCGTTTACAGGCAGTTCCTGGCTTTTTACTCTCGGAGCCGTCAACCGTTCCCACTGTATGCGGATTTTACCAAGCACCCAGGGCAGCCTTTTCCTAGGTTTTCGAAAGCACATTACTGTGGTCTTATGGATGGACAGTTATACCTGGTGGACCTGGTTTCCAACAAGAGAAAAAATACTTTCCGGACACAACTGTTCTTTATCTAGCCCTCTCCAGCGATTCCCGTGTCTGCTCCTGGCTGCGTTGTGTCCCTGTGTGCGCACTCAGCTTCCGGGACAGGCTTCACTGATTGCACCCACACGTCCCTCTTGAGGACCTAGGGCAAGGATCGTGAGCTCTGTCTCACAATAGAAGGAACAGAAAATCCAAGTGTTCTAGCCAAAGTTTGTTTGCTTGCAAAAAATACCCAAACTAGCTTGAATAAGAAAAGGACTTCTTATAAGGATATGCAACTTATGGGAAGTTGAAGGTATTAGGTCTGAACCTCACCCCGGCTAAAAAGCTTCCCTCAAGCGTGGCCCTAGTGTGCAGGGCAAGAGGAGGGGGAGATTATAAGCAGGAGATTATAAGCTCACCCGGAAATGCAGCTGACGAGGTCATGTATAAAACAAGCTTGACGGTGACTCGGAGGCCTAAGGAGGAAAGAAAATTGTTGAAATACATCTTTATGTGACCTTTCTTTTAATGGTAAAAAGCACTCTGCTTTGCCTCTGGGTGAGAGAGAGTTTTTAATTACTCAGACCTGTGCTGTTCATTTTTCCTGCTCTTTGTCCATCAGCTGCTGCAAGGTTGGTTAGTGAGAGTCTCTCGCGAGCTCTCCCAGGCAGTCTTTCTATCTGTGTCACCTTCTCACCTCGTTTTTCATCTCCTCTGCCCTCTGTGCCACTCTGACATTCTTGCCCCTCACTCGCCGGGTCCGCTGGCTGTCTCAGCTTACACTTCTGCACCTTCTCCCGTAAGTTTAACTGGGCCATGGCTTTCACATCCCTTTATTTAGCCACGGTTTCTTCTATATGATCTTTCGGTGCAAATCATCAGTCTCTGTAATTGCCGGGTCCAGTTCCCAAGAGGGTAAACCGGTTGGTCACTGGCCCGTGGCTTACGAGGTATGGGCCAGGTGTGCACCAGGTCTAATCAGAGCGGCTGACAGAGGAAGGCAGCCGCGTGCCAGCTCGTAGGTTGGGGCGCACGGTGCTAGGAGGGGGTGCTGGACACGGCAGCAAACTGAGCAGTGTGTCCCCTGCTCCCAAGTCTCCCTGGCAAAGCCAGCCCTTCTGACACTCAACTCAATATCACATCCACTAGAATATTTGCAATGAATATGCCAAAAATAGAGTTTCTCCATCCAGAAGTAGAGCACTGTAGTGAGAAAGGATAGCCTTTTCAATAAATAGCGTTGGAACAATTGGATATCATTATGGGAGGAAAAATAAACCTTAACCCCACCTCATATCACACTCAAAAGCTAATTTTGAGTTAATGTTGAGTTAAAAGTACACCAAAAAAACACCAACTATAATAGCAATTTTTTTTTTCTTTTTCGAGACAAGATCTTGCTCTCTCACACAAGCTAGAATGCAGTGCGTGATCATAGCTCACTGCAGCCTTGAACTCCTGGGCTCAAGCGATCCTCCCACCTCAGCCACCTGAGTAGCTAGGACTACAGGTGTGTGCCACCAAGCCCAGCTAATTTTTTAATTTTTTTCAGAGATGGGGTCTCTCTGTATTGCCGGCTGGTCTCCAACTCCTGGCCTTAAGCAATCCCAAAACTTTTGCTGGGATTACAGATGTGAGCCACTGTGCACAGCCAAAAAAAATTTTTTTATAAATTGTGTCTCAATAAAATTAAGAACTTTTGTTCACTATTGCTCACTTCCCGAGTGGCTCACTCACGTGGCTGCCCGGTGGGTTCAGGGTGCCGTCAGGAGGCCTCAGTCCACCACTTGGGCCTCTCCAGGGAGCTGCTAGGGACATGATGGCTGCTTCCCCCACAGCAAGAGCCCCGAGAGAGCAAAGTGAAAGCTGTCATGTGTTCTGTGTCCTAGCCTCCTAAGTCACAGCCTGTCATTTCGACAATGTCCTGTTGGTCGCCTAAGTCGGCCTGACGTATTGTAGGCAGGAAATACACAAGAGCATGAACACCAGGAAGTGAGGCCCTTTGGGCGCCATCTTGAAGGCTGCCAACCCACGGTGCACAAATATATTTTTGCAAATAAATGAATGAATTATTTAATCAACTCCAAGCCCTCTGTACTCAGTCCATTTGGATCTAAGACATGAGCTTAGGCGTCTGGCAAAGCTCAACTTTTTACCAGCTTTCGCGTTTTCACTCTGGAGGACCTCGGACAAGTGATCTCCTTTCATTGTGCCTCGAGTCTTAAAGCGGGAGTTGTAAAATCACCATGAAATTAAATAATTTTAGAGCCATGGAGAATGTTCATTATTAAAACTCTCCCACAGGGCTGGCCCCAGGCAAAATGATGAAGCCAGGGAAGCCTGCCTTTTCTAACCCGCCTCTGCCGACCCCCACACCCTCCCCGCAGCCCCACCCCACCTCTGCGCTGCTCGGTTCAGAGCACAGAGAGACATACTTTGCAGGATTTGCTTTCATGTACCTTGCGAAAGTACCAGTTGGAGATGACAATCGGGTGTGCGCGCGCGTCTCAGTAAATTCAATAAGGCCGATTTTTCCTCCGGCTTTAAAACGCATCACTAAACCTCTGCTGAACATCTGATGAAATTATTGGCTTACTACGAGGAGTTGAGGGGTAGAAAAATCCTGAACACCGGAGACATCCGCTGTGGAGAGAGAATCAGGTATGGAGAGCTCGCGGAGGGGCAGCGGGTTCCCACAGCCCATCTCGAGCTCACCTGCGGCATCTTGAGCTCACCTGTGGCATCTCGAGCTCACCTGTGGCATCTCGAGCTCACCTGTGGCATCTCGAGCTCACCTGCGGCACCTTGAGCTCACCTGCGGCATCTTGAGCTCACCTGTGGCATCTCGAGCTCACCTGCGGCACCTCGAGCTCACTTGCGGGAAGGTGAACCGGAGGATGGACAGAGTTCACGTGTCTGTCCATTGAACATGCGTTTTCCCAGCACCCCTTTTGTGCCAAGCACTCTTCCAGGTGTTAACCTCCCCTACTTCAGACCTTTGCTCAGAGGTCATCATCTCCAGGAAGCCTGGCCCGGCCATCGTGTCGAAAAGCGCGGTTTCACGTGCACCTTTGCCATGTCCCTTACTCTGCCCTCCGCCGCCTTATTTCGTAGCCTGTGTTACCTGCACTGTGCTGCACCCGTGCTGTGACGTGCTTTCCTGCTGCCTTCCGTTGTCTGTCCGCCCCGCGCCCTCCCCGCGCTGGAATTTCAGCTCCGCCACGGCAGGAATCTTAATCTGTTTTGTTCTCTGATGCGGCGTCTGGCTCATAAAAGGAATTCAATTCATCAGTGAATCAACAGTTCACCGGTGAATGAACGGATGAGTCCTGGCAGCACAAGAGTGAATAAAACAGATCAAATTCTCTACCTTCTACAATCTCCCTCTCTCTCTGTCTCGGTCTCTTTCTGTCTCTGTCTCTCTGTCTCTCTCTCCGTCCACACACACAGTGGCCATTCACCGGGTTAAATCCAGCTGTGACGCTAATATGCCGCCCTGACCTACAAATGCCATTTCCTGCAAATGCCCCAGGCACTCCGTGGCTTATTTCCAGAGCCGCCCAAGTGGCCTTGCTGCAAAGCCTAGATTCCCCAAGACTCCCCAGATCTCAATTTCCCACTTGTTTTCATGAAAATAAAGTTTGTCTTTCAAATGTAAATGCTTCTGAGCCCCAGTCATGCTTCCTAAACTCGGCCCAGCGGTACTCCTGGGCTTAGGGAAGAAAACATATTTGTTTTTGCTCTCCAATTGGTCAAACAGGGTTACAAAGCTATTACACCCTTTTGTCAGTGAAGTCAAGATGACCACCGCCTCCCTTTCCAAACTCTGAAAAAGACAGAGCTCATTACTCTCCAAAAGCCACAAAAAAGCAAAAACATTCCACTGACACTTTAATAAAAAACAGGACATGCCAAACAGGAAGCATACAGAGAATGACAACTGGAATTAAACGAGGGGGCCGGAGAGGACAGATTAAAGATTCTCAATGAACACGATCAACAAGAGGAATGTTTAAAGGAGGGTTTAATTAAAGTGCACGAAAATGGCAACTGGCTTCTGTAATATCTACAACCTTTCGACACAGATAATTGCATTAGTGTATGAGATACACATTGGACAAAAGAAACTGTTTTTTTCCAGCTGGAACACAAAATGGGAACAAAAAGCATTATATGTCAAGACCAACTGTGCAAAAGAAAAAAAACCAGACAAATGAAAACAGAATGTGAGTAGAAGGAGAAAGTTGCTGAAACCAGCAATTAAAAGCTGTCTCAGGAATTTAAAGGAGTGTTTTGGTGGTAGGCTTGGAGCAGGGAGGGACCCACACAAAACAACCCTTTGTGGCTTTGTTTCTTTTGCTGAAGAAAGGAAGGCCAGTCGTAGCTGGTCTTGCAAAGTGGAACAGAATGGCCAAACCCGAACCTCGCGGCTGAGCTGTCTAATAAAGTAGCTACCGGTCACACGTGCTATCGAAAGTTAAACTGAAATGAATTGAACTGAAATAAAGTGTAACATTCAGTTTCCCGGTCACGCCCGCCACATTCAAGTGCTCAGTTGCTATATGTGACAACATTAGACAGCACAGCCTGGAGCATCTCCATCGTCACAGAAAGTTCTCCAGGACAGCCCCGCCGTGGAGCGCGGCAGCTTCACCTGTGGTTCTCGTACCCGTCAAGAGGCAGACTCAGAGCGTCAGTCGGCAAGGACCGAGGTCAAAATCCTTACCACTCCTGATGCTTCAGCCCACAGACACACACAAATGAGGCCCACAGAGGTTAAATTGAAGCAATTGATTGAACACATATTTATAAAGGTGCTGGAGGTGCTAAGTGAATAAAACAAAGACCCCAAATCTCCAGGGTAGATACACAAGAGAGTGACATCAAGATGGTCAATATCATACGAGAGGTGTGTTTAAGGCATGATAGCTGATTGGTTTTTCCAAAAATGGCCATGGCAATATTTCCAGTTCCACATGTTTTTCTAGAACCTTCCACCCACCATCAAGAAGGGGGGATATATTTCCCTTCTCCTTGCACCTTGGGTGGGCTCATGTCTGCTCTGACAGGAGGGCAGATGTGGTGTCACGTGACTCCCAGGGCTGGGTCATGAAGGACACCGATTCCTGCTAGCCCACTCTCTGGCCATGCTCTGTGTCTGCCAGGTAGGCTCCACGCCACCCCACGCAGTAGGGGCTCCACCGTCTTCGGAAGCACTGTTGGAGAGGTAGGGGACGTGCCAGGACAGCCCTGGTCCCTTCCTCAAATGAGCTCTGCAGATTCGATGCATGCTAGGGTCCTGCTCGTGGGCTGCCTAACCTCCTCCTCGTGACTGTCATCTCTAGAGAGTCTCTCCAGTGTCCTCAGGGAGTGACACCCCTCCAGGTTCAAACCTAGGAAGACTGGAGAAGGTGGAGAATTTGGGGAGGCTGCCGTGCCGCGCCAGGCCCTCTCTCTCTACATTCCAGGGATAAACGGGGGAGAAAACAGGGAAAATCCATGCTCATGTGGAGCTTACATTCTCGAAGGACTGAAATCTAAAGGATGCAAGGCCAATTTTAGGAAAAACCTGCCCACTCATTCTAACTTAGTAAGGAAAAGAATACAAGTGACGCGTTTAGGCTTCTAAGTCTTAGGAAACACAAAGTCTTTATAAACTCAAAAAGAGTGAAGACAATGGCCACACGGGAGCAGAATGGCAGGTTAGTGAGTCGGCAGGGATCTCTGATCCCCAGGGGGGTCTAGGCAGATGTCCCCGCCACATCCATGGAGGGGCTGGTGATCTGACATCTAATTTTTAACATCTGCATTTTCTCTTTTGGACACAGAAACAGGGAAGTGCTGAGCACAGCACTGCAGGACAAATGCTGATACTACAGCTGCCGTCGTCAACAGCCTTCCTTTCTCCTTGCTGTTCAAGGCTGACAGTGTACCCACGCATTTCCAGAAACATCCCTCTTATCTAAAACTCTGTTCTCCCAAGGCACTGGGATTTTTACTCTAGATAAAATTTCTTAAGCAACTCTGAGTGAAAGCGCTGGGAACACTGAGGTCTCCCTTTACTGCCTACGGGATTAAAGATTTCTTCTGCTATCTTAGCGCAGAGCACAGGTTTTGGCAGGACTGGCAACGGGCATATGTTGATTTGGGGTCATCCGGTATCCATTCTTCCTCCTTCCTTTAGCAGCCCCTGTTCTCGTTTTCTTTTGGAAACCCCCCGCCCCTATTCTTGTATCACGTGGTCCAGAGCACACCGGCACTCCCCCACTCATGCGTCGCCCCGCAAAGCACAGGGAGGAGGAAGTTTGTAACCTCAGCCGAGCGGCTCATGCACACTCCCCGTCCACAGCGACTGGCACCAGCTCCTGCTCTAGTGAAGCGCAATGAGACCTTTCGTGGAAATGCCGGAATAGAAGCAGGTGCGCTTTCTTGATGAACTTGAACCTCGGACATTGGAAGACGCAGGACTACTGGCATCTTTGAACCAGGTGGGCCACTGAGAACACAGCTAAAATTGAGGGAAGAGAGCTGAAAGATGGAGAGAAAAGGAGAGAGAAGAGAGTTTGGATCCTGGTGACATTATTCGAGCCCTGGATGGAAGTGTGCACGAAGC
This sequence comes from Avahi laniger, assembly GCA_963575035.1. Taxonomy (NCBI): domain Eukaryota; kingdom Metazoa; phylum Chordata; class Mammalia; order Primates; family Indriidae; genus Avahi; species Avahi laniger. The sequence goes on from CAUYSK010081065.1 coordinate 21,591, forward strand.
TGGAGACAGAGCCCTGGACTTTTCACCTCGGCGAATCAATCATCTCCCACTTTCGCTCAGGCAAGTTTGCATTCCATTTACTGTCATTTGCAAAGAAGAAGCCTGGTTGATAAACTAGTGTGTCTATCATCAGAGAATAAGGGGAAGGGACACCTCACTGAGGTGTCTTGAAGGAAAACAGGCCCAGGACCAGCAGACTCGATGGGACAGATGTGCAAGATCCTCTTGGTCCTCCTCCAGGGGCTGGGACTGCTGAGAGCTTGGCAAGAGGACACCACTGTGTGCGTCAGGTGATACTGTGCCTACGTGTTTATAAATTTGGGCAGGACGTGTGATTCGAGTGATCGCAATCAGGACAATAACAGACTGTCTCCTAGGGTAGATTTCCTAGGTCTCTCAAATTCCAGAAAGGAATGTGATCCACATAGGTTTGACCATTTAGGCTCATCAGAGAATTCTGGGACAAAGGAAGGAGCCCGGTTCCTGCGCTCTAAACCCTAGAAACTCCTTTTAAACTGAAGTCTGAAGTAAACCACCACAATGCTGCCAAGATTCAGAGGGCTTCTGACATAGAATATTACCGCTGTTTACATTTCACGCTATTATAACCCCCTTCTGGTTTTTCAGAGGCTGCTGTGGCGATTTTGATAACGGAGATTCCTGACCCTAGAATTTGGTTCACCTCCCAAAACCAGGGTGCCCCTGTTTTCACAGACTGGGCTGGTTTCATTTTGCATTTTTCTTTAATTCCAAGTTTGAGCCTGGTGCCCACAACGGACATGCTGTCCTCTGCCGTGGATCAGGTGACCTAAAGGGCTTAGCCAAGGGAGTAATCCTTGTTCATAGGAAAGACCCCTGCTGCGAAAGCTTAACTTAAACCACATTCCACAAATCACACAGCCCCCGGAAAAACCTCCATCCTAAAGAGACGATCGCACTTTTTGCTTTTCAAATACAGCCCAAGCCCCTGCAAATTTTACCAGGGATTCTCCATGGGATAACGAGATTTGGGAATAGGATTAATACCAGAGTATATATCCCCAAAGTTTCAAAGAATTATTATTTTTTAAATCCTGTTTTTCATTTTGCTAGAGAATGAAGTTAAAGAAACAGCAAATTATTTGTTGACTTGCTAGTTAATCAAAACAGTATGGAGCAAGAATTCCATCTCTGGTCAGCTTTTTTTTTTAAAAACAAAAAAGCATTCTGTACCCAACTGACGTACTCTTGAATTCCATGGTGTGATCTCTATCTGGTCTGAGCAAAAAAGGAAAATAAAAGAGAACAAAACTAGGTATACATTGTCACCTGCTCTAGCAGGGTGTGCTCCCTTTCACAACAACCCCAATCTTAGTGGCTTCGCTGCTGAGAGCTTGGGAAGAAGTTGCCACTTCCCAACTCTCTAACATAAGACAGTTGTATTTCGTGTTCACATGAAGCTCAGCTGGCTGTCGGGAGGCAGTCTGGGGGACCCAGTGTCTTCTCGCTGAGTCCTGGGGTCGTCCACCAGACCCTCCGCGTCTGGCTGGCAGTCGGGGCAGGAGGGGTGGGGGGACGAGAGGGACAGGCCAGAAGTGCTCAACATCACTAGGCTCCTCGGCCGGAACTCAGCCAGGGGGCCCTACCAACTGCGAGGGAGGCTGGGAAATGCAGTCCTGCTCTGCTCCCAGGAAGAGGAGGACACAGGTTCGCTGGGCCTCCCTACCGCACCTGCTGCGTGCCATGCACTGTGTTGGGCACTGACACGGAGGAAAGAAGAAAACAAGGTCTCTTCCCTCAAGGAGATTTGTCTTTGTCCGAAGAGCCCTGGAGGCCCCACTGAAGAAGACACACGACAGACTCGCGTTGTTAACAAGCTGCACTGTGTGTAGGGAATGGGTGTTGGGGACCATCTGGGAGGCTGCTACAGTCGTCAGGGAGAGAGAATGGTGGCTTGACTGGAGAGCCATGATGGGAACAGAAGGAAGTGGGTAAATTCAAGAGATATTTAAAAGGTAATGTTTACAGAACTTGGTGCTTAACTGAATGTCAGGTGAGCGTGATGAAGACGTCCCAGGTACTGTGGTTTGACTGTGTCGCCTTCAAAATGCAGGTGTTGCCAGTGTGATAGCATTAAGAAGTGGGGTCTTTAGGAGGTTTGAGGCCATGAGAGAATCCTCCCTCACGAAAGGGATCAAAATCTGCCTGCTCACCCCTCTGCCCTTCCGCCACATGGGGACATGGCGCTCCTCCTCTCTGATGATGCAGCAACCAGGTACCATCTTGAAAGCAGAGAGCAGCCCCCACCAGACAACCAAGCCTGCCAGCGCCTTGATTTTGGAATTCCCAACCTCCAGAACTGTGAAAATAAATTTCTGTTCTTTATAAATTACCCAGCCTGTGCCATTTTGTTATAGCAGCACAAACGAACTAAGACAACAGGTAGCTCCCTGATCTCTGCAGATAGGAAGTACCTTCTGAGTCGTCTAAGCATGATTCGTTTATGTGCAATCGGTTTAAATTTGTAGATTCCTTAAAAACGTGGATATTGGTGTGTGACACAGTAGTGAACCAGAACTTGCACTTTCCCTGAGTACATTTAGTTTAGGATAAAATACAGGGGTGGGGTATTTGTCCTGGCAGAAGTTGAATGTCTGGATCTACTTCTAATTTCTTTAGTTTCTGATTTAAAAATAAATGTTCAGAATGTCCTTTATTATCACGGGGGATATATTACTTTTTTGGGGCTACCACAAACTGGGGAGCTTAAAACAATAGAAATTTATTCTCTCGCAGTTCTGAAAGCCAGAAGTCCAAAATCAAGGTGTTAGCAGGGTTGGTTCCTTCTGGAGGCTCTGAGGGAGAATCGGTTCCTTTCCTCTCTCCTGGCCGCCGGCGATTGCCCCCGTCCTCGTCACTCCTTGGCTTGTAGACACATCGCTCCAATCTCTACGTCGGTCTCCACTGGCTTCCTCCTGTGTCTCTGTGCATCTGTCTCTCTTTTCATGTCTCTTATAAAGACAGTAGTCATTGGATTTGGGGTTCACTCTAAATTCAGGGCGATCTCGTCTTGAGAGCCTTAATTACATCTGCTAAGACCCTATGTCCAAATAAGTTCACATTTACAGGTATCGGGGGTTAGGACTTGGACATATCTTTTGGGGAATACCATTCAACCCATTACGAGGTTATATATGAATATATAAGGGTATATATATATAGCCCCCTATATATTAGAAAATATGATTGCCGGAAACAGATTTACAGAGAGATTTCTGGGTTTTAAGGATGTAGACAGAAATACGTCAGTTTCCTCTGTGATTCTAAACATTAGTTACTATAGAGTCTTTTTTTTTATTCCTGAAATGCCCTAGCAGAGACCAGAGGTTTCAGTAGTTGTATCCCGAAGTTTATGTATAAACAGAAGAAACAAAGGATTTGTTCCATTGTGCATGGCCTTGGAGATAAACACAAAGTCTTTCAAGCTAGGACTAATTGTTTAGTCTAAAGGCTGATCATTTATTTGCCAAAGAGTCAGAAAATAGCCAGAGATTAAAGAACAGCTGTGGATGAATTAATGTTACCCCATCCCGTGAATAGAGCTGGAAATGTACCAGGAGTAAAAGCAAATAAATTAATCAAAAATCCTGGGCATGTGCATTAGACTTAAGCTGATCACCTTCAGTCTGTTCTTTTCAACTAAGTAAATCTGTCCCATGGGAGAGGAGTTGGTCGTATTTCCAAGTGTGTTAAGTTAAAAATAACTAATATTTGCAAAAGAGTACCAGTAAACTTACCGGTATAGCTCAAAAACACCTAGCAGAAAGCGGGGTCTGAGTCATGGGACACTGAATGGGGAAGTCTCAATGGAAGACAAGGCAGAAGAAAAAGTCCGGGTCGCAGCCCCCGGCAAGCAGGGCATGTGCAAACAGAGCCACTTACTGCCACGGCTCCCTGAAGAGCAGGGCTGTCAGGAACACCGCAGCTCCAGGACCGAAGCCGCGTGAGAATGAAGTCCGCCGACTGGACAGTGTTGCTAGGTCCCGGCTCAAACCCACCCTCTTCCTGCCCCAGGACGGAGAGGAGGGAAGGAAGGGAGGTGGGAATGCAGGGTCCCGGGGAGAACCCTCCTCTTCACCCTCCTTCCCATTCTCCGACCAACAGTGCGACCTTCATGACGTTGAGTGAAAGCGAGCTCAACGCCATCTCTGAAAGGTTAAAAAAGCCATGAAGGCGCAGCACGAAAGGCTAAAAGATGTTTTCGGTAAGAAAATAAGGGATGCCTTACCTTTCAACGCCAGATCGGCGGTTTTCAAACCGTGTTCCATGGAACGCTGCTTCATGAGTTCCACAGATGTTTTCATTACAAGTTCACTTTTCAAATACAACTTGGTTAATGATCAACGGACATACTCAAGTGTGTTATAAATCAAGTTTTAGCTTATTGGAGATCCCCAACTGGGGTAACCTGGGAAGTTCACTTGTTTTCGTGAAGATCTAAAAAAATAAAATCTAAAAACAAAATGAAACAAAAAACATTATTTGCAACTATGTATCTGTATGAACTGAATTTTTTTATTCTGTGTGAACAAAACAAAATTCAGATATAAACCGGGTGCCAAGACCAATAAAAGACTGCTATTGTCATCGATAATCCTGATTCCAAAATTTCATGTTATCAGATAGCCTCATCCTTCTCAATAACTTTCTAAAAATAACTCATAAAATGCATGCTAATAAAATACCATACACAGAGCACATTGGGATGGGCGTGGATCAGGCCCGGACAAGCTCGCTTCCGGAACCTGCTTTGATTGGCGGCACACAGCGGGACAGTAGATGGAGGTCCCAGCACCCTGGGTCAGGGGCTTAGGGGCTCAGTGGTGGCGGCTCAGTTGGGTGGGGTTCCTTTTTGAATAAACTCTTTTAATTGGGTCCTGCGCCTTTTGATCCTTTCAGGGTCACACTTCCCTCCGAAATAGGAGTCGCCTTGCCTCTCTTCTCTCTCAGGTTTCTCCGCTCTAGCGCCCCCGCCCCCACCCCGTGTCACGCTCTTGTTTTCATTCAACAACCTTCCGAGGCCCAGAGCTTCGCAGATGGACAGGAGAGCACCTGCGCGGAGCTCGTCTCTCCTCGGACCATCTCTTGCTCCGCCGCCCTGCCGTGCAGAAAGGTGAGGGCCTGTTTGACTTCAGCCTTGGTTTGGACTTCAGGTTTAGGGGTTCTGTTTTATTTTTGTAGCAAAATCCACAGTGCATATTAAATTAAGAGCAAGACTCCCAGAGCAGCTGTTCTCAGACAGACCGGGGTGTTTTTTAGGCCCTTGCCACTAGAGGGCACCAGACCCTGCACCTGCGTCCTCAGTGACCTCTACGGCCACCTGCCCTCTCCACCCCTCGCGACCCCCTCATCCTCCCCGGCCCTGGGATTCTAGAAAAGCTCTTCGGCATACATAACAGGATCCAGGCAGAACGTGGGCCCTCTGCTGGAGCAAACTGGAGTTCCTGAAATACACCGAGCCCTCCAGGAGCAAAGGCCCCATCTCAGCAGTTCCAGACCCTGCCCCAAACAGGGGTTCTGGCGCCGCAGCCCAGCAAGGCTCTGATGACAGACACACCTGGGCCTGACACTCCGAGGGGAGGTGTGGAGGTCCCAGGGATCTATAAACAATGAACAAAGCTTGTCAGTTTTACCAGGCCATGCCCATATCACTACGTTACATGCTTTCCAGAAGTTTCTATACATTATAAACCTGCTCTCTCTGACCTTGTTCTATAGGTTAGGAAAAACTGAAGTCCACAGTGATCCAAAGTGACTTGTAAGAAGCCCCCCCTGGTGTCCGGCCCAACACCGTCAACCCCCTGGGCAGGAGTTGCTGTAGATCAGCTAGACATGTGCACACCAATAGCCACTCGTGTGTGTGTGTGTGTGTGTGTGTGCGCGCGCGCGTGTGTGTGGCACTCCTCTCCCCTTCCCGAGAGAACGGCCGACCCAGGAGGTGACTTCTGTCTAGCACACTCCTCTGGCGATGCCTCCGGCCGGACACCAGGAACACAACTGTGGTTGAACAAACCGTGTTTCATGCTCATGCATGGAGACCACACACCGCGGGAAACGGGGGCATCTCAGCGCCAGAAGGAACTTACGAGAATGGGGGCTTCGCTCAGGTAATCCGGGGGAGGCTTCGAGGAACGAGGCTTCGCGCCGGTGTGGGCGCTGTCGGGGAGGGGGGATTCTTTGACGGGGACCCCAGCAGACCTCACGGAGGCCGGGCGAGCGCAGAGCCGCGTGAGCACTGGGAGAGCAGCGGCGGACGGCAGGAGGGGGCCATTCGGGATTTTGTGGTTTACACAGTGGCCTGGTGAGATTATGACGTGGTCTTGCTTCTTGTCTCCCTTCATAGAGGTCACAGCGGAACCCTGTCTGAGGCTGGCGTTCTGTGAGGTGGTTTATGTCGAACAAGAGAACCCCACGGCCCAGCAGCGAGCAGCAGGCCAGCCCCGGACCACGTGCACGGCTCGCCGTCTCAGGCTAGGTCCTGGCTGCCAGGGCCTGCCTTATTCCCCCTCTCCTCTCTCCAGCTTTGCCTCTCATGCCGGGGAGACGTGGGGAACAGACAAAACAGGATAGCACCGTATCCCAGAGCTTACTTAAGCAATCAGCTGAGACTTGCTTTCCCGTTTCAGCAATTGTGTCTTCGTCTCCCTTGAGCACCTGCGGGGAGGGCTCCTTCACCGAGCCCCGCTCACCCGCATCCCGCCCAACGTGATGTCCAGCATCTGACTCGGGCAAAAAGCCTCCAACGCCATCCGCCCAGAAGCAGCAGTCAGGACTTTCGCCTCCGGAACCGTCGCTTTCTGCACGTGCCGTGATGACACCACCGGCTGGTGACCGCCCCACACTGGAACCCGGACTCGTATTGTAATTCCAGGTCCAGAACTTCTTCTCACAACTACTGGACTGACTGCAAAATTCTCCTGCCAGACAGCAAGGTCAGGGCGACCACAGAAAGGGCAAAGAATCTGTAGGTCGCTAGGGGCCCGTGTGGGGTACACCTGGGTCCCATCGGACCCTGCAGGGCAAATGCAGACCGGGCCAGGTGTTGCTCCAGATGCAAGGCTAGAAGCGAAGCAGCATTTGCAGCCTTAACCTTACTCCCCTTCTCTTACCCCTCTGCGATTCACAGACACTCACTCATTCTTCCGCCTTCTGTGCAAATTCCCATCTGAGGGCAGGTTTCACGGCGAGTTCCTTCTTTATAAACCAGAGATCCCTCAGCTGACGTGTCGCTTAAAAGCCCAAGTCAGTCAACGAACATGCAGGAGGCGGCTTCCTCTCCACTCTGTAGCCTTCACCCTCCTGCTGAGGCCTCGTAAGTCCAAGCTTAGCACGTTCAACTTACCGCGCTCTCAGCTTACTGTTTGTACCCCGCGCTTTGGGAGAGCGAGAGACAGAAAAATATGCGGAAGCAATTTCTTTTCAAGGAGCTTTCAAACAAAGTTTTCAAACAATTTATGCCACTGGGGAGATGGAGAAGAGTCTTCTTCACACAGGATTACAAAAAAAAATCTTTCTAACCCCCTTGGAGTGGAAAACAGACCACTCTCAGCCTGAAGAAGAGCTCTAGAGAAGGGATGAAGGCTCGCTCTTAAATTTCCGTGTTTACTTGCAGTTGTCTCAGCGAGGAGTGTTCTCTCTGGCGAGGCCCATCAGGAGAGATCCTGAAATACAGACGCAGCTGAGCTGGACCACGGGAGGAGGGCCTGGTTACATGGATGGAGATGGCGGTGGCTTCGGCCATCAAATTATTTTGCTTCCAGCCAACTCAGACCCGTCTCTGTTTTCTTCTCGAGGCTCCCCACTACCACGAGGAGGTAAGAACAAAATAGAATTGCAACCCGCAGCACGAGTGCCCGGACTTCCTTCCCAGGGAGAGCTTCTGGACAATTCCACACTGCCTCACCTACAGCCTACGTGATCACTCCCGGGAGAGAAAACCGTCAAAGATGCCGCTGCATGGCTTACAATTCGATTATGATACTCTAATGGTTGTTAATAAATACATACTTTATTATAATTATGTGAGAAATAAGCACGAAAGTGGGAGTCCTTTTTACGAAGTCTGGTGTCATTTCTGACTCTGGTGTCTCATAACCGAAGTGAAGCTATTTTTCCTTTGTTTGTAGGCTCCCGATTGTGTTTTGTTCAAATCACTGTAAAACACAAGGAGCCCAAAGAAGCAAACAAAGGTTGATAAGCTAATAAAATCACTCGCCACACAGCCTAAAAACTCTCCTGCCCCGACTTACTTTGTTAAGTCTAGATGGGCTCTAAGTATTTGGTAATAATGTAAGCAGACTGTTTAGAAATGACAGATATTTGATGCACAAAATCCATTGTTAAAATTTTCAATATACTGGCTCTCTGAACATGAAAATTAAAAGGCAAAATGCACAAGCCCGCTGCTGCAACTTCATGGATTTACACTTTGTAAAACTGCATCGGCCCTAGAAGGAGCTAGAAGGCAGGCTGAGCAACACAGAAAGCAGCCAGGGCAGAAAAAAGGGAAAAAGGACGGGCCTGCCGTATCCAACAGTACCACCTGCACAGCGAGACCCAAGCTGACCACCAAACCGCTGGATTGCAAAGAGCTCCCCAGACACGTGTTATTTCCGCAACTTGAATTTTGTTTCTTTCTCACCCAGGCTTTTCCTAGGAGGCAAGAAATGACAAGAGGAACCCTCACTGCTTCACCTCTCTTGGGCCCCAACTCCTATCACAAAGCCTCGCACACAGCAGGCGGCAAATGTTTAATTAAAAATCCCTCCGCCCGCCCGGGGCATGTTTAGGAAAAGTCTAAGTGGGTTGTGTTTAGTGCTGACCCACAATGACAATTCTCCCTCAGGAAAACAAAATGACTTAGCAGATACTTTCATCTTCATCGAATACAAAGCAACGGGAATGGAAGGCTGCATGTCCTGTTAAAGGTATTTCTAACTATCGATGAAAAGAGGGGGAGGGAGATGTGGAGAAATGAGGAACCCCTCTCATTCTCCAGAAATTGTGTCACCTTGGCGGTGACAGCCCTACCCTGTGACCCTTATTTGACAGATGGAGAAAATGAGGCCTTGAAAAGGGAAACACATGCCCAAGAAGGTCCTCCCTTCCTTTGGGCTTCACAGCGAACAGAGGTGACTTTCCCAACAGCCTCTGTTCCGGCTCAGTCAGGTTCAAGTGCATGGCCCCGGAGAAGATGGGCAGGAGCCAGGAGACCCGCCACTCACTGGCACACTGCCCACTCTTGGTCTGCAGGGCTTTATCCCCATCATCGGGCCCAGGAATGTATTCAGACGACAATCTCCTGTCCATCGACAGACGCCCTGGGGTGACTGGTTGGGGAAAAGCAGCCCTAACCGGGTAACTGTAGGCTTCCCGGAGACCACAGGGCATGGACCTGCATCTGCCCCTTCTAGGGCAGGGAGCGGTGTGGCCCCAGCTGGGGACTCTCATAGCTGGGGGCCTCCACCGCTCAGAAACATCCCAGAAGCTGGAGTCCGGCTGTCAGGACACCAGGGCTGGACCACACACCTACTCCTTCCTGGAAACCAGATGCTGATGGCATCCCAGAGCGGAAGCTGCTTCCTTACTGTAGGAATGGATCTGTCACTTCATAACTGGTAAAGGGGCTTGGAGTATTAAAGGCAAGGTCCCAGACAAGGAACTCACCGTGATGCCTAGTTAACGACACCTGACTTCTTTCTTTTCACTGATACTCTCAATTCGCTATTCCCCAGATCCCAGTTTCTGGATTAATTCTGTTGATCTTTTTCACTCAAAAGACTGGTTAAGTTATCTCCAGAACATTAATTTTATCAACCTGGATAGTAACGCTGTTTTTATACATTACAATGGCCAGAAAGTTCTTTACATTTCCACTGCTAAAAATTAAGTTTGTAATGATTACCTGGACATGAGACCTGCCATGGACTCGCACTTTATAAAAAGGATTTTAAGTTCGAATGTGCAGCATTACCCAGATATAATTCTCTAGGAAGAGAATTCCTATTTTTTTAATTTATTTATTTTTTGCAAACAATTTTAGAGGCAGGGTGTTAAACTGATTGAAATTTCACAAGATTGACATTATTGCTTAAAGTGCTTGAATTGGTTACATTAAAAAAAAATTAAGGTACAGATTATTTTAAATAAAAACTACAATGTTTTTTAAGCAAGAAAATAAGAAGAATGCCACACAAATACAGTAACTGTTTTGGTTACACAGAAATGGAAGCCCAAAATAAATTAATGTAATACTGGAAAACAGAAATTTAATTAGGCAGAAAAGTAGGAAATGATTTTCCCTGACCCATGCCATTTACATGAGTTAATCACAACAGTGCTGACAAATGCCTTGACCATGTAATAGCAAACGAGGGCAAAACACTTAGTGCACGGTATTTTATACATATGAATATACAAAGTTGATCAAAATGCAATGTTTAAAGATAAAATCCATCTGTAATAAAGCTACACTCCAATATCTAAAATAAGCCCTAAGCTCCAGTTAGAACATAGTTCATTCTCAGGCATGCCCATGAAATTAGGGATTTCCATGAAAATAAATGCATAGGGCCCACTTCTGTCTTTTTTTTTTTCCATTTCATCTTAAATGCAAAATAGACCAGGCCATAAAATCAAATCTGATTGGCTTCCTATTCAGGCCAATGTCCTGCTTGTGTTTGTTTCCTGCTCTCTCCAAACCAGCCCACTTCCTATTGCCTTGGAATGGAAAATGCATCAACGTAACAGGACTGGATGTCAGCATTTTACCAACATCTGCTCTGATACAATGACTTTTCAGCATACTGCACCATCATCTAGATGCTAAACTAGTAAGTAACCAATAAAGCAGATACTTCCTTTTTTTTTTTTTTCAACATGTAAAATGCTGTAACTTGTTTTAAAACACCCAGCAGTTAAAAGCAATACAGCAGGTCTACTTACTCCTGCCGGAAAACGACGCACTAAACCCCTGGCTGCCGGCGGGAATATTGCAGAGCTTTTGTGCTGCTGCTGACCTCAGAGTGGTCTCAGGTCTCCCACACTGTTCCCTGCCTTCCACCGTAAATGACCGATGCAAAATAAAGAAGCCTTGCGTGCTACTGTCTTTACATGAAGAGAAATGATTGTGGGGGGATGTAGCTGCCTAGTGTTTGTTTCATGTGTTGAAGAAGAGGGAAAGAAATTACCAGATAGCTCTAAATTTGACAAAAACTGATGGAGTGTGTTCCCGGAGAAATGTGTTTTAGTCTTTTTCCAATCTTCTTTCCTGTATTGCACAATCGTTTTAATGTCTTTGCAATATTTTCCATATTTATCTTTTTTTATTCCAAAAATCTACCCATGAAGAGTGAATTTTAGCTAACTATGAAAAGGAATTACTTAAGTCACTGGGAAAAACTTTACACACCCAAACAAAACAGAAATGTACTGAACTTATGACTTAGCATTTCAATATTACTTCGACAGGCTTCCAATTGAAACTTTTTAAAAAATAAATTAGTTTCAACAGTCGTTTCAAAGGTAATTTTAATAGTTTTCTTACGAATCAGTTCCAAATATATTAGAGATCAACCATCATTTTCTTAAACTTTGCAACCTGCAGTCAAATATATGGGTTATATATAATACAAACATTTCCCTACATCAATTACCTTCCATTGGAAAGTGCCTCTCCTTAAAATAAAGACTCACCTTCCAGGTACTGCATGTGTTTCACGGAAGAAAAAAAGACAAAATATTTATAAATATGAGTTTGCCTCTAAACGAGGCAAGGTACATTTTCATCACTTGTATAAAACAGTAACATGAAGATCACCCTGTTTTGTCTTCTCCAGTGAAAAGTAAAACGTTTCACTTCAAGCATGAACAAGTGAAATGTTGGCATGCTTATTTAAATTCTGAGCGATAAACAGCTGACGATATTTCAAAGACAAGAAATCCAGTTTTCATCTAGATAAAGTGCTATCCTCTTCACTGTTGCAAAATGGCCACTAACATTTTCGATTTCAGTTCACATTACGCCAAAAGTTTGCATGTTCACTAGCAGATGCTTTAGGTAACAAAATATCGTGTTCACAGTATAACATAGTGTATGGAAGTCAAGAGATTTCCCAAAGGAAGCCAAGATCTACGACTTGCAGTATTTCGAGGAAACCAAAAACCAGCCCGAGGGCAAAACAGCGAATGGACCCTTTTAATAAAAGGTACCAACACGCAAATGCTCTAATAAATACATATATAACACAAGTGAAAAGAAGGGAAAGTAACTATAGTGAGATGAGGTTCTTCCAAAACACTGTCTCGTCAAGCATTCTAGGAGACTGAGCCAAAGAAACTGCGCCATCTTGTCCACCCCTCCACCGCCCCGCCACTTCCTGTCCCCACCGCCACACCCAGCACGCCCCCCCCCTCCCGGGAGGGTCTGGATTTGCCCCCGGACTTCGCCAGTGCCTCGGCAAACAGACAGAGTCTGTTTAAAAATTAAGTTGTACGATGACTGTCCTCGCGGTGCAGTGACTTAGCTATTCCGGACGGCGACGGCGTCGGCGCTGCCTGGCCAGGGGCAGTCTTGCCAGCCCCGCGGCCGCCGACTGCGGCAGGACTGGAAAGACACCGTGAGAGGCTCGGCAGTGCCACGCACGGGGTAAATACAGCTCACGGGACTTTACGGGAGGAAAGTGTCACTAAAAATCAACAGCACAGTTATTTTCCTGAAACTTGGTTTTGGTAGAAAGGTAAGAAAAGCAATTTTCGCTGTCCACAAACCCTCCTCCTCTTGGCTTTGCCTGCCCTGAGCTCCGCACCTTCTCGGCCCCCGGAATTCCACCGGCGGGGTCAGCACAGCACGGTGCACACGCCAGCCGCCGAGAGCCGCCACGAACAGCGTCTCCTTGCCCTGTTCCACGTGGAGGATGCTCTGAGTCTTGAGGTCACTCACTTTTACGCGTTTTTGCCTGCACACACGTAAAGCTACGGCCGCAGCCCTAAAAGGTCAACAGCTACCCAGCTCCCTGTGCTCGTGGCAGCAAAGAGACAGGCAGAGAAGCCGACAGTGGGCAGCGACGCTTCCAGGGACGGGTTAAAGGAATGCACTGTAGGGAGACCCCCGAAAGCCAGTGAGAACTTTAGCAAACACCCCTAGTAGCCTGTAGACATTCATAGCGAATGTCACTCTAATGCGACCAGATGCAACTAGTGGCACAGCCTTCGCCCAAAAGTTGCTGATCCTGAAATCAGCAACTGTTGTTCATATACATCCTCCTGCTGTCTGACTGCAGTTAACTCGACCTCAGACGGAAAGGAAACCAAGAGTAGCGCTGCGGGTGAACAAAACAAAGGGAGAGAGTTTAACACAGCCAGACCATGGGACTCGGAGTCACACCAGCAGGGAGCTGCTTGGGGAGAGGAAGTCTGCAGAGAAACCGGGTAACGGTGCTTTGAACATTTTCCCCGCTCGAATCAGTCCCGTGGTTCTTTAAGTTATTCTCTTGACTGATAGAACAAAATATATCCAGATTCTGAATTTTTTGATATATCTGATGTCAGACCATAGAATTCTTCAATAGCTTGAGCATCTATTTTCTGCAATAAAGGAGAGATGAAACAATACAATTATTTGACATGATTCCTGGGGAAGGGGAAGGAAAACTAACGGAACATACAGTAAAATGCAAGGAACACTGTTTATTATAAAATCACGACTAGGAATACTTAACAGGAAATGGATAATTCCATAGACTCGACAGAGGGACATCATTTCATAAACTGCAAATCGCTGAGGAGGGAGGCCACCCTTCCGTCTATCAGCAGCTATACGTGGGCGCTCTCTAAAGGAGCCAAGACTTCTGTCTTTTAAACGGTAAACTGAGGGTCTTGGGAATAACCTTAATTTTTTCAAGCCACCAGAGTTCATTTCCTGTGGCGTTATTCCAGTAAAACAGCCTAGTGAGTTAAAGTCGATCATGTCTTTGAGTGTAGAAGCCACTCCAGTTTGTATCCCTTTACAACAAAAGTCAATATATGAATGCTTTGGTATAATATAAAGATTTCTAGATCCAACAGACTGAAAAAAAGGATTTTAAACAATAATCAATATAAGAAAAAACTGTTACAATAATTTTATTAGAACTCTGAAGTCTTATTATTTGCCCTGCACCAGAGCAGGGCTTTCTTTAGTTACGGCAGGAAACAGGGCTGACACATAAACGTGACTGACGGTGGCGCAGAGACACAGGGACCCCTTATCTACGGCCGATCAGTTAACAAGAACACGGTGCTCATGGATCCACGATCACACCTCCCCTCCCTCTCTATGCAGGTTGTTTTCAAGCCGGATTATGGGGAAACAGACCTGTTTTTTAAAATGTCCACACGTACACATCCCCCCAAATACTATCCACGCCCTGTGCCGACGGAGGAATAATCTGCATACCAACCTCTACGATGTCATCATCAAACAGAAGCCAGAAGCCGTGACTTTTCACAATGGTGATATAATGCCCGCGATTAGGACCACTGGAAAAGAACAAACGAAAGGAAGTTTCCAAGCGAACATTTACTTCTTTATAAAACTCCTCTAAGCTCTTTATAAGCAGTGATCTGCTAGAGAAAAAACTGTGTCATCGGCATAAATAACTTGGTATGATTCGTGTCTGTGTCCACGGTTTCTAGAGGAGCAGCGTGCTGGCCATGCGGGAGTACAGGCATGTGCAGAGAGATGTCTTCCACGGACTCAATCCAGTGGGGAAAACGGACACTCAAATTCTGCGAATATGAACCAATAATTACTGTCTACCTACTCGGTGCCAGGCCCCATCCTGGCTGCTAGGAGAAGCAGCGGTGAACAAAACGAAGTCCTCGCTTGCTTGGGACTTGGGGTTGGGGGTGGGCAGGCAATAGACAAGCTGAACACGTAAATACACGCGAAGTCGTGGTGAGTGTCAACGAGGAGGCTGAGGGATGACGGACAGTGAGGGAGGAGGGGTCATTCGACAGAGAGTGGCGAAGGGGGGCCGCTCTGCTCGTGCGAGACTCGAGCAGAAGGAATTTCCCTGAAGAAAATTGTGGGGGGGGGCAGTCATGTGACTCTGGGATGGAAGTTTCAGGAATGGGGAATGGCCAAGTGCAAAAGCCTGGGGCCAGGACAGCAGGGCTGCGTGAGCTCCGGGGCTGCAGGGGACAGACCACCCGGGCCGCACGGCGAGACGTGAGACCTGGCTGTGAGCCAGCCGGGAAGGCGACGGGCGATTCTGAGGGCTGGTGTGACCGTGCTTTAGAAAGATGTTAACAAATGCGTAACAGCAGCAGCTAAAATGAAAAGAATATTTAAGAATATACTTTAATCAAAGTGCCACAAAATTACTAAGCATGATCTACTGCTTCTAGTCTTTATTCATACATCTTAAAATATGTTCGAGATCATACTATATAAGCAATTTTTGTTTTTAAAAAATTAAAATCATAGTATAAGCATTTATTTCAAATTCCTCATAAGCATCATTTCTATCCAATGGGTATTTATTGTCCCCCTCATGATAGAATGTTTAGATTATCATTACCGGAGTGCTATTCATTTTCTGTACATCTACAGGTATGTTTACATGCATTTTGAGATGATCAGTAAGAGTTGGAAGAGAGTCCCAACAGTACTGAACAGGCCACGGCCCGGGTAGGGTGCAGCCGGGTCTGTCTCGGCAAAGGGACGACGCTCACACCCGCCCCGGGCCCGCCTCTACCTGCCACAGTGAACGACCACAGCGACCAGGTCGTACATGCGGTCCAGGTTCACGGCGTCGCTGGAGGTGTTGAAGAGCCGGAGTTCCAGCGGGAAGACCACCCGGTAAGACAGCTTGGTGTACCTGTGGAGCTGCTCCATGTACTTGAACCGCTTTAGGTGCAGGGCCAAAATCATGGGCAGCTTTTTCACTCTCATCCTGAGAAACCATGAAACAGAACGTCAGCCACCCCCGACACCCGTTAGGGGGACAGAATAAACCCACCGTCCCCTGCACAATGGAGAGCAGCGGGGAACCTAACGAACTTCAAACCAGCAAACGACCAAACGGTTTTGCAGGGTAGAAGCATGTCTGCTCACGGACAGACGGCTTACGTCGCGGCCCTGGCTACCTGGAGCACAGCCAGAGACGGGCAAGTGCAAGGCTGTGTCTCTGGCCGCAGGAGACGTTCCAGAGTTTGTGTACCAATGAAAATAGGCTGTGCGACTGTTCTCGTCGCTGCCTTCTACCTCCCAGGGAAGAGCAGTATCTAGACAGTCTGCCCTGACACAATGGAGGAGGGTCGAGAGCTTTTGAGGACAGGCAGCTGGGAAGAGGGCAAGGCGGGAGGGTGCGGACTGGACTTAGAGGCCCTGAGACCCGGCAGGAGGATGCTTCCGACGCACCTTCCCAGGCACCGGGATGCCAAGCGCGCCGGGCTCACTCTCCCCTTACTCTCGTGATCTGGGAAGTCACTGCCCTTCTCTGGCTTTCTGCCCCCTCATTTCTAAAATGAAGGGGTTGGCTCAGGGCTACATCTCCCAAACTGGGCTCGTGAGAACACTGGAGGTATCTACAGACGGGGGGCATCTCTGGCCAACTAAGTTTGGACAATGCTGCTTTCTGTTTTGAAGACCCTCTATGTGCATTACCAGACTGAAGGTTTGAGAAATCCTGCAGGAGAGAAAACCGTTCTGTTTGATGCTGCTTTTCCCAAACTCACATCAACACTGAAAGCCTTTTTCCCAGATGGCCGTTAACGTTCCTCAGGAAAAAGTTAAAGGTAATGGTTTTTGTAGAGAACGTGGCTGGAACGGAGGGTCTTCCAGTTACCTTCCAGCCCCTACTCCATGAATGTACTGAGTTAGTGTAAACGCTGTTAAGTTTGTGGACATTTTCAATACATATTATCTGAGACGAACAAATTTTAAGAGAACATTAAGGAGTCTATTAAGGTAAAACCCGATTCATGAAAATAAGCAAAATAAAAAATTGGTAGAATTATAGGGAGTCCCATATTTTACAGGAACACATGACATTTTAATGTATAAAACCTCCAGGGCTGAAAAGAAAACATTTTAACACCACGTAGGAACGCCCAGGGCTGGCCACAGGCAGACCCAGGTTGTAAGGGCGGGGAGACACCGAGCTCTCTCGCTGCCTGCCACCTTTACTCCTGCCCGCTACCACGGCTAACCTTTCGTAAGCTTTGATGCAGCAAGAAAAGATGCCCATGTCTGGGCAGGGAAATTATTTCAACCTCAGGTCTAGACCCCTGAGGGTTCTAGACGGCTGTACTGAGCATCTGCAAGCCACCTTGAACGCTCCAGAACCCCTGGCAAGGTATGTTCCGCTCACAGTGAGGCTTCACGGCATTAAAATGTCAAGTTTCTTGGCTTCTGGGGGCAGATAACAAGAACGACTGTATCTCAGGTTGTCCAAGAGCCGTGACAGGTGGTGTTGGTAAAAAGATGGAGAAGCCTGGGTCCCGTATCACTTCTTATCACCTATCCCTATAACTGGGGTGTTACTGATTTCTTCATGACTCTTTATTACAGATTTTTTTTTAACCTTTGTCTCTAAATAAGACATCCCAATGTTTAATATAGACAGCAATTACAAACAACAACGCTGGGTGTCTACTATGTATTACGTACTGTGCTAAGTGCTCTATACAATGTATCTTTAACCCTAAGAGGACAGTGATTGCATTTGATCACCACCTGTTTATCCACACTGTTTCTGGCGCACAGCAGCACTCAGCAAACGTGTCGAATGAACAAACGAACAGCAGACACTTGGTCAAAGGGACAGCTCTCCGAGGCCAGCATCCTTCGCCGGTTTTACTGGTGAGGCCGGTAACTGACTTGCCCAAAGCCCCGTGGCCACGAGCCCATGAGGCTCGGGTTCAAAGCCAACCCTGGTGGGCTCCACCGTCTGGAGCCTTCTCCCTGCACAAAGCCACCCCCTGGGCCGAGTCTCCACGTACCGTTTTTGGGCCTCCTGTTTGCTGCAGCACGTTTCACAATAATATTTTTGTTCGCTACACAGTGTTTCTGTGTTGCTGAAGTCTCTGTAGAAAAAAAACATCTTCGTCTTTAAAAATGTCCAGACGTACTTGGTTTACCATGTTTTAAACCCCTTTACTCTCTGCAGGGTAATTCTTAAGTCAAAGCAAAGAAAGAAATAATCAGAAAAGATCCTTAAGGCCAGGGGCTATCGTGCTGTCGGAGCATGTCTACTGGACATGTTCTTCTCATTGAATATGAATTCGCCATGAGAGATTTTCGAATATAGCTTTATTTAATGGGACACAAACAGATAAAAATTAGGGGTTCCCACTGATTTGGAAAAAAGTCAGGACTTAACAGAGAATACCTGTAAGTTGGAAATTTAAAATTATAATAGAAAGATACTATTGTGAAAGCCCACTACAACACTGTAAGTCAGGTCCGAAAAAGTCGGTCGCGTAACATGTAAGGTGACGTTATTGCAGTTAATGAAAAACGGTGCATCTCAAGCTGTCCACATTTCAAAGAGCACGAAAGTAAAGACAGTGAAACGTAAACCATACACAACTGCCCTTTTGTTGGACGAAGAAAACCCAAATTATCAGCCCCGCCCCCCGCACTCCCCGCCTCCCAGAGGATGAAACTTGAGGCTGTCTCCTTTCGAGAACAAAAGCCATCGTGTCTGTTATGTGAGGATCTGCCTTGTCACGATGTTTCGCTGTGCCACTTAGGGTTTCATCTTTTAAATGTCACAGCTTTTCGTTCCTTTCCAGTCACGAGATTCTACTTAACGTGTCTGCGGTGCTGCTTCAAAGGCGGAGGAGGATATGTGATGACACCCTACGGATCCGAACAAGCCTGACGTTTCCTTATTCACGGAGTGTCCTGGTACCGCAGTGATCCGCTTTCATTCAATAGAGACTGTTACTTAAATGGTGTTAACGGTTCCGCCGCTCACACGGATCACTCATTCACTGAATCCCCGTGTTCACTGCAGCCCTCGGGGCGAGTCCCGCGGATCCGCAGACAGCAACTGCGCTCACCCGGCCCGCGGTGTCACAGACACACGCGACCAACCAGTGACAACAGGAAACGTTAGTGCCGCCTAAACAGGGCGTGCACGTGACTCCCTGCCTACAACCCTCCCACGGTGTCTGGTGCACTCGGGAATCAAATCCAATCTCCTTGCCACGGCCTCCAGGCTGCGGCCATCAGACCCTGGGCTACTCTTCTTACCTCATCTCCTCCTCACCGGCCCCAGCCACACTGGCCTCAGGACATTTGGGGCGCCAGGCAGAGGGTGCGGAGGACGGGTGTGGGGGCGTTTCATAACTCAGGACATCTCCCACAGACAAACCTTGCTATCCGGCTACGAGATCAGAACGACCAAGGACGGCACGGCAACGAATAAGGAATCAAACGCTTTCTACTCATTCTTACTTCCCGAAATGGGTTCTCTGAAGTATCTGCAGGCCCTGATGGGGAGGTACCTGACGTGAAGACACGCTTCACAAAGAACCACCACCCTGCCCAGCCCAATGGCTGCAGGCCCACCGCCACCGAGACGGGGCATCTCCGGGGCGAGAGCGGGAAAATGAAGGTGAACCAGGAAAAGGGGCTGATCCCAGCAGCAGAGTCTGAGGCAGAGCAGGGCTGTCAGTTAATGCCATGCGGTTGTTGGAACAAAGTGGCCAGCAAGGGTCAGGGAACCTTTTCAAACAGAAGATCAAAGGCACACTCGGGATAAGTTACCCAAGCACTGAGCAGAGGTTGGAGGAAAGCACAAAACTCTCGATTTCTTTAAAAAGAGTCATAGTAGCAATGAAACATTATCTAGAAATACACTGCCACATGAAAGCCAAAGCATCCGTCTGTATTAAAGATTAAAATTTATTTTTACACGTAATGACTAATGACTTCCACTTCATCCTCTCTCTTCTCAGCGGGATTCTTCTCTAGACCATATACTTATTTTTAATCTCTCTTGGGAAAGGAGAAATAGAAAATAATAGAATCATATTGGTTTAAGAGAAAGGAAGCTAAATAAAAGACTCAATACCTTTCATGATAGCTACAAAGGAAGTGAAATACCTGGGAATATAATTAACCAAGGAGGTGAAAGATCTCTACAAAGAGAACCATGAAACACTGAGGAAAGAAATCACAGAGGACACAAACAAATGGAAAAATATATCATGCTCATGGATTGGCAGAATCAACATTGTTAAAATGTCCATACTACCCAAAGTGATTTATAGATTCAGTGCAATCCCCATCAAAATACCAACGTCATACTTCACAGATCTAGAAAATATAATTCTACGCTTCGTTTAGAATCAGAAAAGAGCCCAAATAGCCAGAGCAATCTTAAGCAAAAAGAACAAATCTAGAGGCATCACCTTACCAGACTTCAAACTATACTGCAAGGCTATAGTAACCAAAACAGCATGATACTGGTACAAAAATAGAGACATAGACAAATGAAACAAAAAATAGAGAACCCAGATATAAAACCACCTACGTACAGCTAACTGATCTTTGACAAAGCAGAAAACAACGTACACTGGGGAAAAGAAGCCCTATTCAATAAATGGTGCTGGGATAACTGGACAGCCACATGCAGAAGAATGAAAGAGGATCTCTGTCTCTCACCACCCTCAAAAATTAATTCGAGATAGAGAAAAGACTTAAATATAAGGCACGAAACCATAAGAACTCTAGAAGAAAAGGTTGGAAAAACTCTTCTAGATATCGGCCTAGGCAAAGAATTTCTGAATAAGACCCCAATGGTAATCACAGTAACAACAAAAATAAATGAATGGGATTTGATTAAACTAAAAAGCTTCTGCATAGCTAAGGAAACAATCAATAGAGCAAATACACAACCTACAGAATGGGAGAAAATATTTCCATGCTATATATCCAATAAAGGGCTAATAACCAGAATCTACAAAGAACTCAAGCAAATCAGCAAGAAAAAAACAAACAACCCCATTAAAAAGTGGGCAAAAGACATGAACAGAAGCTTTTCAAAAGAAGGTAGAAAAATGACCAAGAAACATGAAAAAATGCCCAACGTCACTAATCATCAGAGAAATGCAAACTGAAACCACAATGAGGTATCACCTTACCCCTGTTAGAATGGCTTTTATTAAAAAATCCAAAAACAATAGATGCTGGTGTGGATGCAGAGAGAAAGGAATGCTTATATACTGTTGATGGGGCTGCAAATTAGTACAACCTCTATGAAAAACAGTATGGAGATTCCTCAAAGAATTAAAAAGCAGACCTACCATTCGATCCAGCAATCCCACTACTCGATATCTACCCAAAGGAAAAGAAGTCTTTCAATCAAAAAGACACCTGCATGCAGGTTTACTACAGCACAATTCACAATTGCAAAGATGTGGAATCAACCCAAGTGCCCATCAATTCATGAGTGGATTAACAAAATGTGGTTCAAGTATACCACTGAATACTACTGAGCTATGAATAAAGATGACTTAATGCCTTTTGCAACAATTTGGATGGAACTGGAGACCATTCTCCTGAGTGAAATATCTCAAGAATGGAAAAACAAACATCACATGTAGTCATTAAGTTGGAACTAACAAATGAACACACATGTACGCAGAGGGAAGTAAAACTCAGTGGAAATCAAGCAGGGGGGATGGGGAAGGAGGGGAAGGGAAAAACCTACCTAATGGGTACAATGAACACTATTTGGGTGACGGGCACACCTATAGCCAGACTCAAGCATTACAGAAGTGATCCCGATAACCAAAAACATTTGTACCTGCTTAATGCTTTCAAATAAATAAGCAAATAAATAAATAAATGACAATTAAAAAAAAGAGAGAGAGAGAGAGAGAGAGAGAGAAAGGAAGCTTGTCTCCTGAAGAAATACAGGACTTCCCCCTACATTCATTTACTAGCCTGTTCAAAAGCTCAGCTCAAACCACATCGGAGTTCATGAGGTTACCTTAGACAATGGGTAATGGATGTATTCTGTTCCACATCAACAGAAAGGTCAAGAAAATCTTCATCTTTGCTACTAACCTGAAGCAAAAAAATGGAAAAAATATATTAGGCACAAAATACACAGTAGACGTAACAGATAAAACTTTGAACATTTATAGCTACTCATAAACTGCAGCAAAATTCACAACTGCAGTTAACAGTCCTCCGTGGCTACATATACTCACTGGTGCCCAGAGTTACCTAGAAAACAAGCCAAGTTAGAGAAAAATCCCAAATTCTCAATTCGACCTCATCCCTATCCCAGTTTTGATTCGGAACTTCCAGTAATAAAAGCTCGACCAGATTCTTTTTTTGTGTGTCCAATCTTAGATTCTTGGAAGCAGACAAGGATTTTAAAGAAGCTTTTATAATTATCTTCAGTAAAGTAAAAGAAAATATATGAATTAAAAAATAGAAACCCCAGCAGAGAAACAATAAAAAAGAATCAAATAGAAATTCTACAACTGAAAAATACGACACACTAATGAACTTAATAGCAAACTGGAAATGACAGAGGAAAGAGCAAGTCAACTTGAAGACAGATTGATGGAAATTATCCAATGAGAGGAACAAAGAGAAAAGACTGAGGTAAAAATTAACAGACATGTAGGGACCTTTTAGATGATATGGTGCACATAATCAGAGTCCTACAAGGAAAGAAGAGAGAGAACAGTGCAAGAAAACTATTTGAAAAATACTGGCTGAATATTTCCTAAGTTTGATGAAAGACATCCATTAAAGCTTCAAGATAACCCAACAAACACCAAGAAGGATAAACACAAAGGCCAGCAAACGTACATCATAGGCAACCCGTTGAAAGCCAAAAATAAAAAGCCAATCCTAAACAACCAAAAAAAAAGACACATTACATAGAAGAGAATGATTCAACTGTCAGATGACCTCTCATAAGAAACTGTGGGGCCAGAAGATAAACATCTTTAAAGTGCTCAAAGAAAGAATTATCAACTCAGAATTCTTATATCCCCAAAATAAGATCCTTCAAGAACGAAGACAAAAAGGAAGAGAATTAATTGTTAACTAACCTCCACTGCAAGAAAGGTAAAAAGACACCAGAATGAAATCCAGATCCTCAAGAAAGAATAAACTGTACCGAGAATGGCAAATATCCGTATAAATACAAAAGACAACTTTTTGCATATTTTCCCCTTAATTTTTGAGTAATATTTATGCCTCTTTAAAGGTAAAATTATGACACCGTTCTGTAGGGTTTATATTGTATATAAATATAATACACATGACAACTATATGTTATATGTATTATATTATTAAATAGATTGTGAAAAGTGAAGAATGTATATATTCAAATAATCCAGAAAGAAAATTCAGAAGGGGAGGGACACAAAATCCAAAAAAAAAAAAAAGAGGGAATACATTGAAAACAAACAACAAAATGATAGCCCCAAATCCAACTACATCAATAATTACAGTAAACATAATCAGACTAACAATCCCAAATAAAAGGCAGAAATTAAAGAAAGGATTTTTTTAAAAAAATCAAGACTAACTGCATGCCATCCACAGGAGCTACACTTTATATATAAAGACAAAGATTTGCTGAATGTAAACGGTTAGAAAAAGACACATTATGCAAACAGCATAAGTATTAGAGGGCTATCATAAAATAGATTTTAAGACAGTTATCATGAGAAATAAGACATTTCCTAATGATAAAAGGGTCAATTTATCAGAAAAACATATCAAATATGGAGCCACCTCCATATAACAGAGCCTCAAAAGCACATGAAGCTGGAACACTATTCGCCAATAAAAAGAAATGAACTACTGATACATGGTACACCACCAACGAACTTCAAAAATGTTACGCAAGCAAAAGCCGCCAGACAGAAAAGACCGCATGTTGCATGATTCCATTTATAGGACTACGCAGAAAAGGCAAGTCTCTAAAGACAGAAAGCAGATTGGCAGTGACCTGGAACTGGAACAGAAATTAACTGTCAGATACAGGGATCTTCTTACTGGTGTGACAGAAATAGTCTAAGACTGGGTTACGGTGATCATCGCACAACTCAGCAAATTACTAACATCACTAAATGGATAAATTTTATGGTATATCAATTATACCTCAACAAAGTTGTTTTTAAAAAGTCAAAAAGTTCATGAAGCAAAACTGGCAAGATTGGAAGGAGAAACAGGACAAGCCCATGCAGAGATTTTGACATCCCTTTCTCAGCAACTGACAGAAAAGCTGGGGGGTGGGGGGGGTCAACGGACCTGAAAGATCTGAATAACTTTGTCAACCAGCACATGTAACTGACAGTTACAGAATACTGCACCCAAGGACTGACAAATACACATTCTTTTCAACTCAGTAGTTCTCAACCGGAGAAATTTTGCTACCAGGGGGCATTTGGCAATGTCTGGAGACATTTTTCATTGTTGTATCATGGGAGCTGCTACTGGCACTGGTGAGTGGAAGCCGAGTCTGCTAAGTAAACATTCTCTAATGCACAAGGCTGCCCCCACGACGGGGAATTACCTGATCCAACACGGCAACAGTTTCGAGGCTGAGGGATCCCATTTTCAAGTACAGACGGTGCATTTAACGGGAGAGACCATATATGTTAGGGGGTTAAAACACACCTCAATAAATTTAAAATGACTGGAATCATAAACAATATATTCCCTAACCATAATGAATTAGAAACCAATACTTTTAGGATTTTAAGAAAATACTAAGTGTTTGGATTTTAAACAACATATTTCTAATTAATGCATGGATCAAAGAAAAAAAACCGCAAGAGAAATTAGAAAATATTTTGAACTAATGGCAAAGAAAACATAGTATCAAAATTGTGGGATGCCAGGCATGGTGGCTCACACCTATAATCCCTGCTTCTTGGGAGGGAGGGTGAGGAGGGAGGATCACTTGAGCCCAAGGAGTTTGAGACCAGCCTGGGCAACACAGCAAGACCGCATCTATTAAAAAAATTTAAAAATTTAAAAAATTTTTAAATTTTTAAAAATAAGAAAAATTGTGGGATGCAGCTAAAGCAGTGCTTAAGGGGAAATTTATAGCTTTATGTATAAATATTAGGACACAAAAGAGCGGGGACAATCTTTTCTATTGTTACACTGTATCTCTAGTACCTAAAATAATTCACAGCTTTAATAGGTACTTAACAAATATTTACTAAATGAATAATAATTAAAGACTGAACAAATAAGAAGACATCTAAATGCCAACAGCAGCATCTGAGTGGCAGAATTATGAATGATTTCTTTTTTATACATTTCTGTTTCTGATTTTTTAATAATCCACTGGGAGTATATTTTTTAAATAGCAAATTTTTTTATTTAACCTAAATGGCCCTTCTCTGAAAGAAAACAAGAGGAGTACAACCAACTGAAATAAATAAGATATAATAAATAAATTATAATGAATAAATTAGATAGCTACGATCAGATTCCACCAAAGCTCTGATACAAAGGAGGGGAAAAAACATTTTGTTCTCTTGAATGCAAATTTTTCTCTACCTAATGATTTCAGGGAGAGGGAGAAAATCTAATTTATTAACTGAAGAAAGTTACTGCGTCTTTCTCAATTCCAAATGCAAACTGCTTCTAGAATTAGAGTATGAGAAAGCACTGCTCAGGTGAATCGACCCTACAGGGGACATCAAAACTTGGCACTAAACCTTTCCATTTGGATTTTTCTCTCTCCTTGCCCTAGATGGACACAGTCAAAAGCAACAAGTGACCATGCAATTCATTTTTGCGGGGAAGGGGTGGTTGGTTGGAGGTTTTTTTTTGTTTTTTTCTTTGCATCTCTCTCTCCCAAGAAAGCTGCCAGAAAAGAAAACCATTTTCTTCCCACACACAAGGATCTCATTCTGGTCTAAGTGAAAATACAGCTTGTCTCCAAGGAAACATCTATCACTAAGAGACTCCCATACTCTCAGCAAATACATCTTATTCTCCTTTCTTTGCTCTCAATTCTGGGTAATTTTGGGAACCCCCAAAAACTCTAGTTTAAAAAGGCTAGAAGAGGCTCTACCTGCTCTTCTTTTTAAAGTATTAATTATAAATCAATTAATTGAATAAATTAATATATGGGACATACATATAAATCATGAGCCTTGCTAAATTCTTAAGTGATGAAAGTCACATGCACACGTGTTTCTAAATCCCCAGATTCCTTTCCTGGGCTCAGAAATGGCGACAAGGCGGCAGTTCTGCCCTGCTCAGCCACGCACTGACAGCGTGCTGGCTTCCGGTGGTACCAAATGGTGGGCTTGGTCCAAATGGCAGCTACAGCCACTGAATCCCGGGGGACTCAGCATCTCCAGAGCGCGAGATCTCACCTTCCCGCATTCCCCAGCCCAACTCCTGCCTGTGAAGGCCTCAGGAGCTCTGCTGGGTCAATGGGAAACTCTGCAAACAAAGCAATAAGGACCTGTAAAGTTGGTACTTCATAAAGCAGTTCTTAAAACAAACTTTTGGTTCCAGTAACAACTATAAAAGCCACTGAGAAACACTGAAAAGCCACAGATCTGCAGAGAAAACAAAAACTCAACTTAAATAGACGGGGAGAAAATTAAAATAAACAACAACAAAGTTAAGCTCCAGCTGGCCTAACAAATTTTACGAACCAAACAAAGGAATAACCAAGGGAGCACTTAGGCTGGAGTGGAAAATCCCCAAGCCCCAATTCCGAAGTGCCTTTATCAAGGCTATCTGGAAAAGTCAGCAATGAATTACCCCCAAAATAGTCTCTCCAAGTCTACTGCAGAATGAAACTGTTTCTCTCCATAAATCTCTCAGTTGAGGTTTGCACTACAATCATAAGTAACATTTACAAAGGGTGAGACCCAGGAAAGAAAATCACTGTTTTCTGAGACCACGAAGGCTGGCAGGAAGACTGTCCACAACTGCAGGAACTGGCAGCTGAGGCAGTGACGATGGCAAGATGCCCCCGGCGCTAATTTGCTGCCCGGGATCTACTGCAGTTTAATCCCACCAGGAGAGCAGGCAGTTCTGACCCAAGCACCATCCAAAGGCGTCTCACTGCCCTCGGCACAGCGCATCACCCCCAGGGGCTCCATGTTTGTCACCCCCTGAAGGAAACCTTCCCATTAGGTTTTCCTGCACCCTGAGGCCTCAACCTCTTACAGAAACAGAAAAAGCCTGCAGGCTGTGTGTTTTCTTAGAAAGCAGAGAGCTTTCTAACAATTAGAGCTTTCTAAAAATGGAATGCATTGCCTTGGGAGATTGAGTTCCCTGCCTCTGGACAGGCTCCATCAGTTGCTGGTGACCAACTGGCCGGGACATCATAGAAGAGACTCAGCACTGGTAGAAAAAAAGATCAGATGACTCCTAGGATCCTGCCCATTTGAATGATCTAAGAAAATGAAGGTGATATCCACAAAACTCCAGAGAAAGAACACTTTTGCCTCAAATCATCTAATCATTTCAGGGGGAACAAATGTAGGTTTTTCAGATTGCCCCATTTGCCAGAGAGACACACCCACACTCTCTCATCTACTTCCACAAACCAAGTATAAACAGTTGGAATCCCATTATAACAAATAACTACGGTACCGTCCAAAATTTTCGCAGAAATCTTTGGGCATCAATAGCTTCCTACTGATGGTAACCCTCCAGGAAATAAAAAGCTAGATAATACCTTCTGCAATATAAATACTTGAGGATGCAATATTTGCATTTTTGGGGGTCAGCTGACCTGTTCATAAATAAAAAAGTAACCACAGATGTGACTGAGCCTATCATCTAAGTGTTCCTGAAAATCCACACGGAATGCCACAAGACGGATTTAGTAATGGTGTTAATTTCAAGGATAACCAAAAAGGATCCAACCTGTACAGTCTGGGGCAGGTTTCCTGGCTACAAACGTAGAAACGTTATGCCCCACTGTGCTGGTTCCGGTACCATAAGCTCACAGAGTACTCTGTGCTTTATTTCATAGCATTGTGCAATCATAATTACATAGCTAATTATTCATCTTGTTGTTAATGTCTTCAGGCTGCAAGTTCCAGGAAGACAAGGCTGTCACTCTATCTTGGACTTTCACATAGCAGGTGTTTAAAAAAACCCAAAAAGCCGTATCTACCAAATAAAAGAACACCTGCCCAGCCACTAGATTAGCAAAAGTGAAGATATGAAAACAGGGGAGACAGATGACGTGGAGAAGTGAAAGTGCTCACACACTGGTTATGGAGAACACAAGGAGCCTTCACTGCGTGGGGGGCTCCGAGATGGCCTCTCTCGGGATTTAGCACAAGTTGAAACTTGAAGAGGATTTAGTCAAGCAAAGGGGACAGACAGCGTGCACTCTAGACAGAAAATGGCACGTGCAAAGGCCATGAGGCAGGATAGAGGCTGAGAGACTTGAGAAGCTACACGGAAGCCAGAGTAAGAACGAGAACAGCAGCACAGGATGACCCTGCAGGGGCAGACGGGGCCGGATTCCGTGAGAACTTGCGGCAGAGGCATTTTACATGAAGCTGGAGGCCACCGCTGTACTTAGGTGAGAGGGTGCCATGGAGGAGGCAAGAGAAAAAGCAGCATCCAGTAAGAAGTGACTGCGGCAGTTCAGTTGACACCACCGGCCGAGCGCTAGGGGTGGCCCGAGCCAGGGTGGGAGCGGCGGGGACCAAGAGAGGGAGACGGAGATACTAGCGAGAGACACAACAGACAGAAGTCGGCAACAGAGCAGATACGAGGTGAAAACGGTGCCAAGGAGTACACCGTGTTAAAACAAAAAGACTGCTCGTCTGCAAGTTACAGTATTTACAGTATAGTTCCAATTTTGACATTTAAAAGTACATAAAGTTATTCTGAAAATAAACTGTCAAAAAGAATAAAAAACTGCAATGGATTAAAACATCTGAGATATGTTAAAATTCATGAGTTCATCACAAAACAATAACACAAAAGACAGAGAAGGAGATAAAGTGTATTAAAGGCTCTAACATTGTTGGAGAAGTGGTAAAGAATGAACTAAGTCAAGGATATATGTTGTAATCTCTAGGGTAACTGCTAAAAGAATTTGGAACAATGTGACAGATGCCAAAAAAGTTTTTTAAAAATATTTCATTGATCCAAAAGAAGGCAAGAGAGAATGAATATAAAATAGGTGGGTTAAATAAAAACAAAGAGTACAGTGGCAGAAACATCCTGCCATTTTACTGTACATGTTAAACGACAACACAAGGATGTTTCCAGAATGTGGGAAATTCTATCGGACAAAGAACCTGATTTCCTCAACCAATAAATTGCAAGGGAAATGGGAGGGGCCTAGGGAGGGTAAATTGTAGATTAGGAAACACCAATCAAATGCAATGTGTGGACCATGTCTGGATCCTGATTTGAATTAACCTACCGCTAAAAAAAAAATATGACATAATCAGAGAAACTGGAACCCTGAGTGGATAACGATTTAAAGGAATTGTTTTTAGGTGTGATAATGGTATTATTTAAAAAAAAAAAAGATTTCTTTTTTTTTTTTTTTTTTTAATTTTTTAAATTTATTTCAGCATATTATGGGGGTACAGATGTTTCTGTTACATATGTTGCCCTTGCCCCCACCTCCCTCCCTAAGTCCGAGTTTCAAATATGTCCATCATTTGGGT
>CAUYSK010081066.1:0-15101 GCA_963575035.1 Avahi laniger
ACTGGGGTGTAGGTATAGTGGGTGGGGGTGGCCCAGACAACAATCTCTGGACTGTGCGGGTTGTTTTAGGGCGGGTGGGGTTTTTTTTTTTTTTTTTTTTTAATTTGAGACAGTCTCACTCTGTTGCCCTGGCTAGAGTGAGTGCGATGGCGTCAGCCTAGCTCACAGCATCCTCAAACTCCTGGGCTCAAGCGATCCTCCTGCCTCAGCCTCCCAAGTAGCTGGGACTACAGGCATGCGCCACCATGCCCGGCTAATTTTTTCTATATATCTTTAGTTGTCCAATTAATTTCTTTCTAATTTTAGTAGAGACGGAGTCTCGCTCTTGCTCAGGCTGGTTTCGAACTCCTGAGCTCAAACAATCCGCCCGCCTCGGCCTCCCAGAGAGCTAGGATTACAAGCGTGAGCCACCGCGCCCGGCCGGGATGACTATTTTAAAAACTGTAATCGTCTACAACGGTATTTATGGCCCACCTTTTAATTATGCACTTTAAAAATATTATAAATAATTTTATATTCTTTTTAAAAGTATACATTTTAAAATACTTGGTATTCACACATGTCCGACACGTTTAACCAATCGCCTCCAAAACATTGTTCTAAAATTTACACGCTCACCAAATCGGCTTTAGTGTCTTATCATTCCACAGCAGTGCGCAGTGATAATTAAGAACGAACAAGCAAAACGCTTAAGAACCCAGCACGTAAAAGGTCTCCTGGACCCGAACCTTTCCTTTCCTGCCTCACGCCTCGCTGTGGGCGCTGGCGGCGGAAATCTGACCGGCCGGAAGGACGCGCACAGGGCCGGGCCGACTGGTCATTGTGTGCGTGGAGAGAGCGCCCCCCGCAGTGTCTTGATATATTATTTTTAATAGTGTTCGCCATGTTTTTGTCCTTTTGTGATAGGCATGAGTCTGTCAGTGTGACAGATTTTAAGTCGAGCTGGAGAAATGGGATGGCTTTTTTGGCCGTCATTCATGCCTTGCGACCAGACCTAATTGACATGAGGACTATGAAGCATAGATCCAACAAAGACAATCTGGAAGAGGCCTTCAGAATTGCAGAACAAGAATTAAAAATCCCTAAAATGCTGGAACCAGAAGGTAAAGAAGCTTCTTTCTTTTTAAAACAATTTTTATCATAAGGTGCGGCATGAAGTTGATTTGAAAATAGTATCTAGGCTGGGTGCGGTGGTGTAATCCTAGCACTCTGGGAGGCTGAGGCGGGAGGATCACTTGAGCTCAGGAGTTCGAGACCAGCCTGAGCAAAAGTGAGACCCCCCTCCCCCGTCTCTACTAAAAATAGGAAAAATTATCTGGGGATCGTGGTACGCACCTATAGTCCCAGCTCCGCAGGAGGCTGAGACAGTAGGATGCTTGAGCCCAGGAGTTTGAGGTTGCTACGAGCTAGGATGATGCCATGGCATTCTAGCCCAGGCAAGACTCTGTCTCAAAAAAAAAAGGAAAGAAAGAAAGAAAGAAAACAAAAGAAAATAGTATTTATATGTAAGCAAATATAACAGCATTATATTTTAGTCCTGTAGGTTTTATAACTCTTAAACTCTTTATTGAATTTTGTAAAATCAAGAATTCCTTCCAATTTGTTAACTTCGATAATTATGGGGAAAACTACAGCTGAAAGCAAACGGTGTTATTGGAAATAATTTGAGCCTTTGCCTTAATTTTCTTCTATTGTTTTCTATATTATGTTCTCCTTGCTTCTGTTATTCTACTCTAAATCTCCTGTGTAAGATGTTTGAGTCTTGAATTAAAGTTGTTTATGTCTTCCCTTCCCTACCCTCTCCTAGTTAAAGCTGAACCTCTGTGAGAACAGAAACTGCTGCTTTCCCTGTTTCTCTGTATATGGTTGGCCAGGCTTTGTCCATTTATTCTTCTCCATCAGTCATGTTGGATTGTTTGCTACAAAATCCTAAGTCCTATTTATATTTACATATTGGAAATTAAATTATATGTGTGTACAATTAAGTTGTATTAAAAGCAAAGGTAATAAATACTCAAAACTCTTCATTTCCTAATTATTTTACTATTATCTATGCTCTTGAGGTTACTTACGTCTATTTTATCTGTATACTGGAAATAACATACAAGGGTGTGCTACTACAAATCTTTTTCCAATTCTGTGTTCAATGACTTCACATTGATAGCTTGAAATCAGTCAAGCTATCAATGCTAGTATAGTAGCATTTACACCACAGAAATCTGCAAATGAGGCCTTGATTTTGTTGTTTGTTAGTTGCTAAAAAGGGGATGAAGAAATTGCCAACAAAGGATATACTTCTAAGATTTATCTGCATATCTATAGCTGTTAAATTGTGAAGAGCATAACAGTTGAGGAAATATTCTTCCAGTCTTCAGTTCAGCAAAGAAGTCATGCATGTCACTGCAGAACAAGTGAAGTTCTGATATACCTCTTCACTGTTCCACTCACTCAAAAACGTAAAGAAAATTATAACCCAACATTCACGTCAGAGCTATACTTGATCAACAGCTACAACCCTAAGTTGGTTACAGATGGATACAAGCGTTTGGAAAAAATCAACAAAAGCATTTTGGGGCCAAATGGAATTTATAATAAAGCATATCATAAATTTTATTACTATTTGTAAATTGTATAGTACACATCCTTTTCTATCAGTAAAATTTACAGTAACATGTATAAATGTGTATGTTTCACATTGTTTTGACAGCCAATCATTAAACATTTATATACACAGCCTTGGTTATACAGGTGAGAGTAGAATTTATATGTACTTGGTCTATTAGTTCATCATAATTTTCTCAAATCCTATATACCTCTTTTATGATCTTAATTTTTTTAATAGCTTTGTTTACATTATGAAACAATATAATCCAAAGTAAAGTGCTTTTGAGAAAGAATTAAATTCTTTTGGTTTTATGAAATTAGACTAAATTTTAATTTGATGGCTTTTTAATAAACAGCTTACAAAACTGCTGAACATTAGCCATCAGCTCTCTTAAGCTGGTGTGAGCCAGTTGGCTCCAGAACACCACTGAGCAAGTGACTGGATTCATCACTTAACCTTTTTGGTTTTTAATAGCTTTATTGAGATATAATTCACATACTCTACAATTTACCCAACTAAATGTATAACTTGTGGTTTTTAGTACACAGGCAGCCCTCTGTATTCATGGGTTCCACATCTGTGGATTTAATCAGCCACAGAACAAAAATATTTGGGGAAAAAAAATTGCATCCATACTAAACATGTACAGAATTTCTTTTCTTGCCATTATTCCCTAAATAATACAGTGTAACAACTATTTATATAGCATTTAGATTGCATTAGGTATTATAAGTAATGTGGAGATGAGTCCTGGAACTAGTCCCCTGTGTATACTGAGGAGCAACTGTATTCACAAAATTGCACAATCATCACAATCGATTTTAGAACATTTTCATCATCCTGAAAAGAAATCTGTGACCGTTAGCAATCACTCCCCATTTTCTCCCAAACCCCCTAGGCCCCACTACTTTCCGTCTTTATAAATTTGCCCCTTCTGAACATTTCACATAAATGGAATCATACAGTATATGGTCTTTTGTGATTGGCTTCTTTAACTTAATATAACATCTCCAAGGTTCATCCATTTTGTAGCATGTATCAATACTTCATTGCTTTTCTTATTTATTTATTTTTTTCTTTTTATACATCAGACAAATGGTAAATGTCTTCATGATTCAACTGCTGAACTATGCAGCCATCATTGTATTGCTTTTTTTATTTTTAAATAAACTTTATTTCTTAGAACAGTTTTAGATTTGCAGAAAAATTGAGCAGATAGTACAGTAAGTTCCCATATACCTTGCACTCAATGTTCCTTATTATTAAATCTTATATTAGTATGCTACATTTATTTCAATTAATAAACCAATATTAGCATATTATTATAAATAAAAGCTGTGCTTTATTCAGATTTCCGTAGTTTTTTACCTAAGAACGGTTTTCTCTTTTAAGATTCTATCCAGGATACCACGTTACATTTACTTGCCGGGTCTCCTTAGTCTCGCCTGGACTGTGACAATTTCTCAGACTTTTTTGTTTTGTATGACCTTGACAGTTTTGAGGATTATTGGTTAGGTATTTTGTAGGATGCCCTTTTATTGAAATTTGTCTTTTTTTTTTTTTTTCTGTTGACTAGACTGGGTTTATGGGCTCTTGGGAGGAAGCCCACAGAGGTAAAGTCTCATTCTCATTATATCATTTGAAGTGTGTGGACTAACAGTGTGACTTATCACTGTTGAGGCTGACCTTGACCACCTGGCTGAGGTAGCATTTGTCAGGTTCCTCTGTGAAGTGACTTTTTCCCTCCTTCTTTCTATACTGTACTCTGGAGAGAAATCACTATACACACTTAGGAGTTATGCTCGCCCTCCTTGATGACAAGGAGGTTATCTACATAAATTATTTAAAATTCATCTGCACAGGAGATTTGTCTGTTCTCCCCATTCACTTATTTATTCAGTCATTTATTTGTATCAGTATGGGCTTGCTGATATTTTATTTTATACTTTCAGTTGTAATCCAACATACTTTAATGCACAAATCAAAAAAATAGTTTTGGCCATTGGGAGCTCTTTGAGTTAGTTCCTGTGCCCCTTTTACGTATCCTTAACAATATGGGGTTTGTTTGTTTTTTTTTTTGTTTGTTTGTTTTATTTTTTTTTTTTAGCACTTCCTTATTTTCTGGCATGGTAAGATGCTCTGGCCTCATCTTGTGTATTTCTTACCCCAGTCTCAGAATCAGCCTTTTCTCTAAGGAGCTCTTGTTTTTTTTATTGGAGAATGGTGTTAGAAATCAAGATCTGGGCTGGGCATCATGGCTCACACCTGTAATCCCAACTCCTGGGAGGCAGAGGTGGGAGGATTGCTTGAGGTCAGGAGTTAGAGACCAGCCTGAGCAAGGGCAAGACCGCCATCTCTACTAAAAATAGAAAAAATTAGCCAGGCATGGTGGTGCACGTGTGTAGTCCCAGCTACTCAGGAGGCTGAGGCAGGAGGATCGCTTGAGCCCAGGAGTTTGAGGTTGCTGTGAGCTAGGCTGACACCAGGGCACTCTAAAATGACATTCTGTCAAAAAAGAAAAAAGATTTACATGTGAACTTACAACCATATTTTTATAGTTTTGGAATTTGTCTGGTTCCATTCTGGTTGTTATTAATTCTTCTTATTAACTTTTTAACCCCATCTTGTTTTTCTTCCCTTCCTTTGTTCCTTTCTTCTTTTTCTCCTTTTCTTTGTCTTTTCTGGTTCTTTTTTGGCTTTTCATTATCTTTTATTTTTTTCTTAATTTTTCTCCATGCTTCACTCTAATTCCCTATTTCTGATTACTGTTTTTTAAGATACTTACCTCATATTGTGATTCTCTAAATCTTTATTATTAGTATAAAATATTTTCTCTATTTTAGTATGTGCAAATAATTAGGCAACTAATGGAATAGACAATATAATAAAAGCACATTTCCACTGCATGAATGACTGCCCATGATTCATTATAAATAGCTTAAGTAATAGCTCAGAAATGTGTAATGCATCATGATTATTTATGCTAACCAAATAGCATAGTCATATTTGAATAAGGGAACTATCCTTTCACGTAATTTTCTTAAAACATGTAATCATCCATCATGCATGGCTTCATATCTAAAGAAACATTTTAAACACGAAATATCTAGTTAAGCCAGTATATCATTTTATGTATTTATTTATATTTATACCTTTTTTCATCAAAGATAGAATGGCTCAACTCTTAGGAGTCCTTCCTTTATTGAAACCCCACTCTCAGCTTTTTATTGTTAGCTTTTATATGCTTACTGCCTTGAATATAGTATTTGCATATGAATTAGATTAACTTTCTACCAGCTGATTTAGAATACTCATTGGGCCTAGTAAACATGTTCACTATAGCATGCATGATGTGTTGTATTTGTTTGTTTGTTTGTTTTTCTCCTAACCTTAAACTCTTTGAGGTGCAGATGATGTCTTAAGGCATCTAGTATCTACTTGTTGAGTGAATAAAGTGTTGAAACATAAGATTTCCAAGTATAAGGACTGTACCTTACATATCCTTATAGCCCCTGCCTGTGACCTGTATTTGTTGATTCTCTATAAATATTTGTTACATTGAGTTTAACTGAATTAATAAATAGAGAAGATGTTTTTTTTCAATAACCTTCATTGGTTGTTTGGGCAATGTACCAGGAGACATCTCCAAGTTAGATGTTCATTTCGTCTGTGACATATTGCATCTCCTTCTTTGTGATTTTATGATCCACTTCATTTATTATATGCTTGTAGAAGTTATGCATTTAAAGAATTTATAATCTTTTAAACTTTTTTTAAATTCAGCACTTTGCAAACTTATTTCACCTGGGCTCTTTAAAGCAACACAAAGCCTGACTCATAGACGGCTCTTAGTAAATTTACTTGTTCCATGAATGCGTGAATAAACTTTGGATGCCTTGGACAGATCTTCTTTACAATATGTACTTTTGGAAATGCTTTACTGCACAAATGCTGAGACCAATGTGTCAGAAAGGGATCCCAGTTGCTGTATGATCCTGTATTCCTAGAGGAATTTCTGCTCTGTGTCTCCAGAAAGAGGAATGCTTTATTTTCTCCTTTCCACCCTCCCAGACTACTTATGCCCTTATACATACAACATCCATGGTGACAATTTCTTATTAGAAAACTGAGGCTGTGCATGTGCTACTGCCAGGATTCAGCCCAGATCTGTCTGACTGCAGATCTAAGCTCTTCACTGCTCAGTCTTAGAGCAAGGGCGAGTGAGCAGAGATTGCATGACTGGTTGACTACTCTGATTCATGTCAAGAGCCTATGAACCAAATGACATAGACTTGGCATATCCTGTCCTTCAGAATTCATTATAGTAAATCGTATCTACAGCCAATTGATAGTGTGGTGTATCTTGCAGATGTGGATGTCGTTAATCCTGATGAAAAGTCGATCATGACCTATGTGGCACAGTTTCTGCAGTATTCCAAGGATGCAGCTGGGACTGGAGATAAGGCTCAGGTATGTCTTCATAAGTACGAATCAAACTCATTTTTTTTGTATCCTCCTAAGGGTTTAATTTTAAAAATTGAGATATAACTTGCATACAGAACTTACATGTACTGCTCAATGAATTTTGACAAAGTGCACACCCATGAAAACCATACTCAATCATGATGTAAAACATTTCCCAGAATGTTCCACTGTGCCTCTTTTCTGTCTCTACTCCCCACTTCAGGCAACTAGTATTCTAATTTCTTTCACTGTGGATGAATGTTGCCTTGTTTTAAAAAAATTTTTAAGTTAAAAGGGATAATTTATTAAAATTTGCTGAATTATCTAAAACAACTTTTAGATAGGAACTGTATAGGACAAATTAAGTTAAGCTGGCTTTTAAAAAATTGTAGAGGTGTCAAATTTTTGTCTATTGTAATTTTTCTTACCTTTGTTAAGATATAATTTACATACTATAAAATTCAGCTATTTAAAGTATGCAATTCAGTGGGTTTTAGTATATTTCCACGATTGTGCAGCCACAATCATCATCTCATTTTAGCACATTTCCATTTTGCCTCTTCTTTAGCTTCGTATAAATGGAATTATGTGATTCATACAAATGGGATTGTGTAATTCACGTAAAGGGAGGCGTTGTGTTCTCCTGTTGATCCCTGTTTGTTGAGATACTCTTGATTTACTGCTAGATTGCCATTTGATTATTCAGTTTTTCCCTTTTGCTTTCAGTCAATTATACAAAATATTGTGGGTGAAAATTTCATAAAAGTCTCTGAGCTGAGAAGAAACTCTCATTCTGCTTCCGTGAAGATAAATAAGTGCTGTGAATTTAGTGGAGTGTTTATGAATAATTTAAAATTTATTTTAAACTCCTTTGTCAGGCTTGTTTACATGCATTTTATTTGACAAATTGGGCCTATGTTTTTCCAGCTGTTATGTTTGAGGCAATAAGCCAGATTGTTGCTGACTCCAGAAGAGAGACTCCAGTGGAGATGCAGGCTTAGAATTCAGTTCACCTATTTCTAACCTGCTGAGGAGCTACTCTTTTATAATTAATTTTCATGTTAGCAAATAAAATTAAAAATTTGACTGTCCATGAAATTGGATGGAAAAATATTAGAAACACTTTTGCTTAATGAAAAAGAAAGGAAATGAAGGTTAAAGAAAGGTGGAAATAAGATGTCACTTCTGCTTTATCCTGTAGCAGTGAAATCTGCTTCCACATGTAAGCAAGCTCACCACCTAAGCAAGCATCTAAGAAAAAAAATAATCGTTGCTCACTTCTATAAGATAGCATAGCCAAAACCTTTAGTAGTTATATTTTTAGGATCTTTAAAATATTCAAGATATTTTTGATGCCAGTGTTTTTGCTGGGTGCGAACGTCTCTTGCATTACCCCATATTTACATTTATTAGAAGGTAGTCATCCGAAATGCCTACTATAAAGAAGCGATTTAGAATAATGTTCTCTAAAACTGAGAATAATGGAAATGGATAAACCAAAAACAGGGAGAGGAGGTTACTCACCCTTTTCTTTAGCACATCGTTATGTTTAGATGCAAATTTCAATTGGTTTTAAAATTTAAGGTGTTACATGAATAAGGAAAATTAGTCTTTGGTATAATGAATCATTAGTGTGTAAGAATAGCATTATTTTACTGACATTTTGAGTTGTTAATTTTATTGTTAAAAAAATCACCAAGTCTATTTAGAATAGAGTTTAAATGTGTATGTGTGTGCATGTGTAAATTACAGGGAAACGTGAAAGATGCTATGATCTGGTTAACTCTGCAAGAGGAAAAACTACAGAAAGTGTTAAAGGATTCAGAAAATGAGACCTACTTTAAAAAGTATCAGGTAAGAATGACTACAAACAGCTATTTGTAATTTACTTTTTAAAAAAAAGTGTGTATATGTAAAATTTCAATAGATTTAGGGACCATAAGTTTTTTTGTTACATGGATGAATTGTGTAATGCTGAAGTCAGGGCTTTCAGTGTACCTGTCAACAGAATAGTGTGCATTGTACCCCATAGGCAGACTTTTGTCCTTCACCCCCTCTCGCCCTCCCCCTTTGCAGTTTTCTTTTTTAGGGAAAAGTAGTAAGTCTGTGTTTAGAAAATTCTTTTAGAGTTAATTATTTAAATATTAAATTAACTGCAGGTTTTAAGGCTGAATTCTAAAACCGTTCTTCTGAAACTTTTTCTTTTTTGGGACAGAGCCTTACTCTATCTCCCTGGCTAGAGTGCCGTGGCGTCATCATATCTCACTGCAGCCTGAAACTCCTGGGCTCAAGCGATCCTTCTGCCCCAGCCTCCTGAGTAGGTGGGGCTAGAGGTGTGAGCTACTGTGCTCAGCCTTCTAAAACTTTAATGTGCAGATGAGTCATTGGGTAATCTTGTTAAAATGTAGTCTGATTCAGTAGTTCTGGGGCATGGCCTGAGATTCTGCATTTCTAAGAAGGTCCCAAGTGATATTGATGTTGCCGGTCCCCTTGGAGTGCTTTGAGCAGCATAGTTCTAGAGCAGGGGTTGGTAAACTGTGGCCTGTGGGCCCTGACACCTGTTTTTGTAAATAAAATGTTATTGGAACAGAGCTGTGCCCATTTACATGTTGTCTGCAGCTACTTTCATACTACAATGCCAGAACTGAGCAACTGAAATATAGACTGTGTAGTCATTAAAGCCTAAGATATTTCTTCTCTTGCCCCTTTCAGTAAAAGTTCTCCAGTCCCTAGCTTAGAGCAGAACATGCTTTTCAGAATGAATATTGAATGAAAGAAAAATCAGGAAATCAGGAATGAGTCTGTTTGTTCCAGAAGTACAGTACAGGGCCTCAACCAAGGAGTTCTTTGGGGGAATAAGGACAACTGTTATTATCGCCATATGTAGAACATATGCTATGTAATAGGCACTTGGCTGATAAACACTTTATATGTTAAAACATCTTACTGAGTTTGGTATTGTTATTCTAGTTTTGCAAGTGAAGACAATGAGGCTTAGAGGGACTAAGGGATTTATCTAAAGTCATGTACCTACTGAAAGGTAGAGGTGGGATTTGAATAGAAGTCTAGCTTCAAAACCCTAGCTCTATTTATATCCTGGTGCTTCTCTAGGATAAGTAGTTATTCCTTGTAGAATCTTAAAAGAGACTAACAGGAGACAACCCATCGTCTATGCACTTCTGTGCTTCTCACCAGTTCTCTGTCATGAATAAGCTAGAGATACTGTCTTGCGCCTACACAGCTCTTGGCACCTCTAGGCCTCCATCTCCCTGTTAAGTGAGGGGGTGGGATGAGTCCAGCTTTCTAACTCTAGCATTCACTGGATCGTGTGACTTGTGGGCCATCCCATCCTTTTTGGTTTGGAGCCATGGGGAGGAAAGGGATCAGACATTCTTATCTTCCTTTGGTCTGAACTGCATAGGCTTCCTGTCATTCTTCTCCCTTAGCTCCTGTCTGATTTTTTTTTATTGACAAGATGCTCAGTAGAACAATGGAAGTGCATTGTTCTCACATAAGTCTTTGATTTAATAAAGTATCACAGATTCATGTTTCTTAAATAGAAGGCTTTATTAAGTTATCATCAGAAAGAATTAAAGTAAATTAAGTATCCCTTGGTTTGCTCATAAAATTTAATTTACAATACTGTCAATAATTATGGATAATGTTTTAAATAATATTTATGAAATTGATAACTCTCAAATGCCAATATTTCACATAAATATGAACCAAGAAAAGCTTTGTTTATTAAATTTTTGAGGGTGGAGACAGTATTTTTTAAAAGTTTGTACAAAATGAATTCGGAAGAATTGGCTCAAGCTCAGTTAATCATAAACACTCTGAAAATCATTTATACATGATGACTGCTGTCATAGAATTTTCACATCCATTCATTCTTACTTTGTTGTGAACACATATTTGGGAAGGACAAACAAACTCATATTTTCTATGTGGCTTCATGATCTGTCCTCTATAGCCAGGTGGCCTCACTGCTCCATTCCAGTAAAAATCCAATGATACCGACATGACACACAGCTGAGCAAGACCCGTGTCATTATGTTGGCACCCAGGTTGTCATAGTGCACTCAAGAAAGAGACCAGATCAGAGAAAGGATACTGGATCCAGGGGATTTTACCTTTAAGTGAAAAACTTAAATATAACCTATAGTGATAGACCTCAAAATGTATAACAGATTAACTTTTATAAATGGAATTAAATATTTCAGTCTTTAAAATACTCTTCTAATTATAGAGCCTGCTGTCCTTTATGGAGTCATTTGATGAAGAAAAGAAATTTTTTTTGGATGTTCTGTCGATGAAAAGGAATCCAGATAAGCTGGATGAAGATCAGTTACAGCTGAGAGAAGCCTGGGATAGCCTTGAGTATCAGGTTACCATTATGTTTATTTTCAATGTTCTTCTTTGTTTTGTTAGATGAAGCCCCATTAAGTGATGATGCCCGTTTCATTGTCAGCTCCTGTTCTGATCACAGCTTTGAAACTGACTCTTGTAACGGATAAGAGCTGTCTGTGACAGGTCCCCAACAATGTGGAAGTCAAGGAAGAAGATACTGTGTATAGTTCAGACTGTTCCAGGCCACAGAGACCTGGCCTACTTTTCCAAATATGAAAAAATTACCCAAAATAATGAGAGAAACCATAAAAAGAACAATTTTGCAAAATTAGGTGGTACGAATCGATAGTAGCCTGGAAAACCATTCCTTAGTAAAGTAGACTGCAGCTCATTTTCTTGGTGTGGCAAAATGAGACATGCTGATTTTAAAGTTATCACGTGCATAGAAAATTAATATCATCTAGACAGTTTCTGGTTCAATATTTTAGAACAGAGATGTCTCAAAACATCATAGTAGTAAATGATTTCATTTTTTTGGCCATAGAAAATGTCAACATTATGTTATTTTGACCTGATAAGACCTTATATAAATTTTCAGCCAAATTGATAAGTAATTGTCTAAGAAAGGAAGTGTGGAACCAGTTTTCTGTGTTAAGAGAGAAAAGAGAGGAATGAAAGATAAACATTGCCTTCTGTTTGCCCTCTTCTGACTGCTGCAAGAATACTGAGTGCAGCCCTGAGTCAGAAAGCACGGGATTGGTTTCATTTAAAATACATACAGCTTTCTTTTGGTTGTGCAAAGAATAATAGTTGGATTAGAGGTGTTGTTCTTAGCCTCTTTAACTCAATCCTTTATCAATTTTCTGGCTTATTTTTTATTTTGTGGCAAATGTACAAATGATTAGGTAATAAAAGCAAATGCTGACATGTTTATATTAAATTTCACAATAATGAAAACATTTTTTCATTCTTTTTCCCACTGGAGACTTAATGGCATATAGTTCGTGATTTAAGATTGTAGAATTATCTTTACCACATGCCTTTTGAGAAAATAAACTTGCAAGGCAAGAAAAGCAAAACAAAATGGAAAAACGGTAATATTTAATGCTTTTATTTTATGAATAATTCCATTTGACTCCCTTAAAGGAGCCCAGCTTTGTCCTCATTTTGTATACTCTAGGTAGTTGGTAAATGTCTTTTGGATATTTACTTTGCATGTAACAAGCATCCAATAAATGTTTTTCAATGAATTAATGGTGAATTAAGTATCTCATATAATATACAGATTTTGTATGCTCTTTCCCTTATTTGAAAACAATTTAAGAATAGTAACAGTTCATTTAGTAGAACTAGGTAACAGAAAGAAAATGTAGACTTAAGACCAATACTTTCATTAAAGAAAGTTATTTGAGTAAAACATTTTGATTTGTGCTTGATTTTCTTAGGGCTGTCTTTGGAATGAGAATACTGCAAAAGTGATAAAAGAGTTACGTGAGTTTGGGTAAAAAGTCACATTCTTAATGGAGTTGTCAGAGAAGAAGGTGGCCTTGGAGCTGGAATTTTACTTTGCCTAAGATTTCCAGACATTGGCTAGGCGATAATCCAAGCACTTTGGGAAGCTGATGTGGGAGGATCACTTGAGGCCGGGAGTTCGAGATTAGCGTGGACAAATAATTAGATATAATAAAAGCAAATGCTGAGTTGTTTATATTAAAGTTCACAATAATGAAAACATTTTGCCCATCTTTACAAAATATTGAAAAACTAGCGAGTCATGGTAGTGCATGGCTGTAGTTCCAGCTACTTGGTAGGCTAAGGTAGGAGAATCCCTTGTGCCCAGGAGCTCAAAGCTGCAGTGAGCTATGATCATGCCACTCCACTCCAGCCTGGGTGACAGAGTGAGAGTGAGACCTTGTCTCAAAAAAAAAAAAAAAAAAATTCCAGACATCAGTCTAGAGTTGGTGTTCTTCTGAGGTCCTCCCCAAGCTCCTTCCTCTGCCTGGCTTTGTTGTGTCACTACAACACTTTATTGTAACTGTGTTCTTGTCCGCTTCTTTGGATAGGTAGTTGAGACAAGAGCTGTGGCTTTTATTTGTCTGGTTGACACTCTGATGTAGGGTTTTGTTTAAACTTACTCTTCCATTTGTACATTGTACCTGGGTCTGGGCAAGGCCCTGCTCTTGTTTTTATTCATTTGCTTTTATTGTGTGTTTATTTCCTTTTATACCCATACCTTTTTTCCATTCCCCTTTCTCCTTAGGCCACTATTTTGATGTGTTTAATATGTACCTTTTTGTTTTACATGTTTTCGCAAAATACACATTGAATTTATGTGTATGTGTATTTTTAAGTTGTGTAAATTGAGGTTATATGTTGTTTCTTACTTTTATTTTTGAGCACAATGGATTTAAGGTACTTCTGTGTCACCACGTGTGCCTCTCATCTGCTCCTAACTGCTGCACAGTATTGTATGGTGGACGACTGCCACATGTCCCCTCTGCACTGCAGAAGCCTCCTATATCTTTACCCCCATTTCTTAGCATAATTAGTTATTCGTAAATATTTGCTCAATGAATGAATGAATGATTGGTGAGTGAATTTTTTTAAAAAGTCCCCATACTTTGGCAAAAGAGTGGGTGAGTTTTAATG
Source organism: Avahi laniger (assembly GCA_963575035.1). Taxonomy (NCBI): domain Eukaryota; kingdom Metazoa; phylum Chordata; class Mammalia; order Primates; family Indriidae; genus Avahi; species Avahi laniger. Next base: position 14,069 of record CAUYSK010081066.1, read on the forward strand.
ATGCTTAGGAGCGGGGGAAATCGAGATAGAGGGGGCAGCGAGAGCAAGGACATGAGAGTACAGAGCGTTCGGAGAAACAAGTAGTCATACATCCGTGTGTGCGTGTAGGGAGTGGCGGGAGGCTGAGGAAGGAGGCCGTGTGCCTGCACTGACGGGGGCTGTGGTGAAGGACAGATATTCAGGAGATATGGTGGAGATATCTCATGTGAATATATGATTAGGGCTAGTGAGGAATGTAATCTATAAATCTTTGTGAGAGGTGTAGTTGTAAAGTCGGAGAACACAGGACACAACACACAGCTTTCAAATGGTGATCTTTTGATAGTCCATCCTTGCTTAGACGGGTACTTTAAATATTTCAAATCTCCTTCTCATACCTTCTCATGAATTTATCAAAACATTTGTTTTTTCTTATGCTCTCTGTTCCTGTGGCTTTTGAACAAAGTATGTTCCTGATCAGCAAGTAGCTAAATGATATTTAAAGAAGTTTATCCCTTGATAAAGATTTCCTTAACGGATGGATCACATTTATCAGTCTTGGCTTTCAGAGAAAATGTATAGAATTAAACATACCGTATGTGAAGAAATAAACTAGAAAAGTTCTGCTACTGAGGGACACCTTCCTTTCTTTCAGATTAATGCGTGGAAAACACAGCTGAATCACGCCTTGCCCCTCCCCCTCAAGGAGATCGAAGCGTGGCTGCAGGAGGTTGAGCGGCTCATGGCTGAAGGTTTGCCAGCCTCCCGGGATCACTCTGAAGCCATGACTCTCACACAGGAGAAAATGACTCTATTCAAGGTTGGAAAAGAAAAAGATGTGGAATAATCTATACTTCGTTAGTGATTATTATTATTATTTTTTTTATCAGACAGAATGTCACTCTTTTACCTGAGCTAGAGTGCCGTGGCGTCAGCCTAGCTCACAGCAACCTCAAACTCCTGGGCTCAAGCGATCCTCCTGCCTCAGCCTCCCGAGTAGCTGGGACTACAGGCATGCGCCACCATGCCCGGCTAATTTTTTCTATATATTTTT
>CAUYSK010081067.1:0-12688 GCA_963575035.1 Avahi laniger
ACTAACATGTTCACATATTCTTTCAGGGCAGGGCCCTGCAAAACTCTTGAGACCATTTCTGTCTCTAATATAGTAATATTAATTTATGGAGCGACAAATTTCTTTCTATTTTTAGTAGAGACAGGGTCTCACTCTTGCTCAGGCTGGTCTCGAACTCCTGACCATGACCGATAGTCCGGCCTCCGCCTCCAAGAGTGCTAGGATTACAGGCGTGAGCCACCATGCCCGGCCCCTGTGGACTCTTTTAAGTGTGAGAGTTATCTGCTGCAGATGCAAAAAGTTTGATTCTCCTTCTCCATCCCTCCTCCCACCTGGGACTCCCCCCCACCCAGCATGGAGTTAGGGGAAGAGAAGATATAAACCCTTTTTTCCTTTGCAAATTACATAGTTTTATTATACTATATTCACTTCTAATTGTGGAACCTTAAGGTTAAGTACTGAGTAAATGTTCCAACTTAGAAACTGTTCTTTACTAATGTAGGAAAGATTTAGAGACATTTAAAGGCATCAGGATGTCATTCTCAAATCTGTAAATGTATTAATAGCATAATATCAGTTCATCACTTCGTTTCCTTTCTCATTAGCTTATTTGGAATTCGAGGTTTTTCATATGGGGTCTGTAGACCCAATGGATGGTCTTCTGGGGTTCCATCTTACCTTGAAACTGTACTTAATTTGTGGACATAAAACATGTGTTTGTTAGGTGATCCCTCATTTTAATCAAATTTTTAAGTGGTTCTGTGACCCAAAAAAGTTTAAAAACCACTGTTTTATATCCTTAAGTGGTTTAATTTTTATTTTTTAAATTGCTCTTAGGCTGGTGGACCACCTAAGAAAGGGAAACCAACTGCACCAGGAGGTACAGGGAACACTGGAACCAAGAACAAGAAAGGATTGGAAACCAAAGAAATAGTGGAGCCTGAGCTCTCGGTCAGTATTGCACACAGTGCCTCAAACTCATGAGACTATGGAAAGCAGGACCTATGAGAAGATTTGAGTTCTTTACCTGTGGGGTTCTATAACATATAGTTAATTGATATCTTTTAGCTTGTTTAAATTGCCTTGGACAAACTTCACCTTTGTGGCAATGTAACAGAAGCCTCAGATACTATAGCATATCTATGGGAGTATTCTTTTAGCTTTGGCTGGAGCATATTTACAAGCCTGACATCTGTTTCCTTAAACAATTCCTAATTTTAATATGTGTTTTATATCTTACAGATAGAAGTATGTGAAGAAAAAGCTTCAGTTGTCCTTCCCCCTACCTGTATACAGGTTCTAGATAGCAGTAACTGGAAAGAAAGGCTAGCCTGTATGGAAGAGTTCCAGAAGGTAGGTGCGAGGGATGGTTTCAGTGGGAAAGAAAATTAGATATATGGAAGTAATCAAATTGACAAATGAAGGATTTATCCTAATTGCTGTGTTTTATAACCAGTGAACATGTTTCATGGTGTTAACTAAAGATGAGGTAGGGCTTTTTATTTTTGAGTTTGGGGTTTTTGTTTGTTTTTTGTAGCCATGTAGTGTTTGTTATCTTTTAACATCTGCATTCTGTGGCTTCTATAAGCTCATAACTTAATATTTATTCAAGAAAATCAGGTTCTTATTCTGAGTTATAAGCCTTAGATTAATTTTTAAATTATGATGCTTGCACATAAACTTACTAGGCAAATAGGTCTGTCCACTTAAACTACCCCTCATCCATTTCTGTGTCTCCCCCTTTGTCTTCATGATTCCTCGGTAGAATAGACATTATTCATTGATATGAAAAGCTCTCAAAAACCTGCATTGGAAAGGAGCGTGGCAGCTGGTTTGACATATGCTGTGTGATTATAATGAGGAGGGGTGTGGGAAAACTCAAGAGCACTGGGACTTGAGGCAGGCACCTTCCAGTCCCACCTCTGCTGCTCATCTGGTGTAGGCCTGAGTTTGTGCATCTTTGAAATTTAATACTTTAGAACTTCTAATCTACTCTACTTCACTATGTTTTTAGGAAAAGTAAGAGAAATATATATAAACAGTTTCTGCCACACACAAGGCTAATGAAAACTATTAGTATTACTTTCCGTAGAGCAAATTATTTGTGAATTCCTGAAATGTGAAATAAAAAAGTTTCAGTGATATTAATATAACAGCCGTATACCAGCCATATACGAAGTATCTAGCTTAAGAAATAAAGCGTTATAGATACATACACATGCACACACAAAGAAATAAAGCATTATAACAGAAACTGTATAAGTTCCCTCTCTAACCTTCCTCTGTTTTATTCTACTGCCTCCTTCAGAGGTAACCACTTACCTGACTTTGCCTTGGAACTAATCTTTAACCCTTTAACTCTCTTATTCTCTTACTTTACGTCAAGGCTGTTGAACTTATGGACCGAACTGAAATGCCATGCCAAGCTTTAGTGAGGATGCTGGCCAAGAAACCTGGATGGAAAGAAACTAATTTTCAGGTAATTTTTAATTGGAGATTTAATGTTTTTTTATTGAATTAATTTATATCACATTATCCTATGGAGTAATACAGAGTTCTAATAATGATTTTTATTGAACAATGGAGTGTGTATATTTTGATTCAACACATAACTACAGTTCATCCTTGGGTTGCATATAACTGTTTTTTTTTTTTTTGGAGACACAGTAGTCTTACTCTGTCACCTTGTGTAGAGTACAATGGTGTCATCATAGCTCACTGCAACCTCAAATTCCTGGGGTCAAGTGATCCTCCTGCATCAGCCTCCCAAGTAGCTGGGACTACAGGCACACACCATGATGCCAGGCTAATTTTTCTATTTTTAGTGGAGACAGGATCTCACTCTTTCTTAGGCTGGTTTCAGACTCCTGAGCTCAAGCAGTCCTCCTAGAGTGCTAAGATTACAGACGTGAGCCACCACGCTCGGCCTAAAACTCACTGTTTTTAAGTGTGCAATGCTATGATTTTCATATATTCACAGAGTTCTACATCTCTTGCCACTATCCAATTTTAGAACTAGATGTTTTCATTACCCCGAAAAGAAACCCCCTGCTTCTTAGCAATCACTCTCCATTCCTTCCCTATCCCCAGCCCTTGACAACTATTAATCTATTTTCTGTCACTATGGATTTACCTCTCCTGGATATTTCATATAAGTAGAATCATACAATATGTGGACTTTTGTGTGTGACTTTCAATTAGCTTTCAATTAGCATAATATTTTCAATGTTAATCCCTATTGTAGCATGTGTCAGTTCTTTTTTATTGCCAAATAACATTCCATTGTATAAATGTACTACTTTTTATTTTCCCATTGATTAGTCAGTGTACATTTGGGTTGTTTCCACCACTTTTTGGCTTTTGTGAATAATGCTGCAATGAACATTCGTGTAGAAATTTTTATATGAACAGATGTTTTCTATTATCTTGAGCATATGGTAGAAGTAGAATTGGTGTCAAGTGATTGCAACATTTTACCTTTGCATCAGGAATGTATGAGAATTCCAATTTCTCTGTATGCTTGCCAGTATTTATTTTTCATTTTTTTGATTCTAGTCATCCTAGAGAGTATGAAATATAATCTAATTGTGATTTTTTTTATTTTCAGCCACCAAAGTCTCTTTCTCTTTTAACTTAGTGATCAGCTAATGACGGGACAGAGACTTCCTTAAATGCCTTGAACCAGTATGTCTCCCCCTGCCCCTTGCCAAGGGTATCTGTATGCGTGTATGTGTGTGCGTGAGTGCTGGGATATGCTTTCAATGCTCTGGCACTTTACAACTTTACCTTAGCATTTACTTTTTTTATATAGTCTGGAGGTCAGCCAGAGGTCAGTGATTAGTCCACATAGTATATGATTCTACTTACAGGAAATATCCAAATATCAAATCTTTACTGGGCATGCACACAGCCTTGATACACACATGACCTAGATTCTCAAAGTCCCCTGTGGACGTCTTATTCCCTATGCTTTTTTTTTTTTTTTTTTTTTTTTAAAGGCGGGGTCTCACTCTGTTGACTGGGTTACAGTGCAAGTGGCACAGTCATAGCTCACTGCAACCTCAAACTCTCCTGGGCTCAAGCTATCCTCCTACCCTAGCCTCCCAAATAACTGGAACTACAGGTGTACAACCACATCCTGCTAAATTTTGTATTTTTTGTAGAGACAGGGTCTTGCTACATTGCTCAGGCTGGTCTCAAACTCCTGGCCTCAAGTAATGCTCCTGCCTCAGCCTCTGAAAGTGCTAGGATTATAGACATGAGCCACTGTGCCCAGCTATAATCTTCCTTTTATGTTTTTAACCAAGTTCCTTTGCCCCAACTGGTATTGCAGCCTCAGGTAGCTGTGATGTTAGATGTTAGACAGTTGCTACTGATTGTTTCTAGCTAGTCAGGTCAAATAAGTCCTTCAAATGGGCTTTTCCAGGCAGCTTGCAGACAAGACAGACAGTGCTTTGCATAGGAACTTTTTGAGGAGCTGCAAACCTGGTCCGCCACCCTCTAGGTTTTTACAGTTACTATAGTTAAGAGACTGATGGCTTTGAAGGCTACTGTGGAGCTGAGAAGAAGATAGGAACAAGGCAAGTTATATCAACAGAAAGCTCACTGTTCTTACTGAGATTCAGCAACTTTTCTTGAAATGCTCCTTGTGTTGTTGCAGGCCTTTTTAATTTTCAGAGTTCTGAAAGAAGTTGATTTTGGTAGTTTTTGCCAACATTCTTGTTGCTTTTATGGAGGATCAGCTTTTTAGAGGTACTTACTCCACCATCCCAGAAGTCCCACCAAAGATAATTACATTTAAAAGAGGGTGCTTATTATCTAAATGGATCTATAGTTGATGGAAGTTCTAGTAGCTTGACAGAGTGAGGTTAAAATATTCACATAGTACAAAGAGAGAAATATTTATGAGCAACGGAATCCTAGTCCCCTATTATAGGTCTGCCATCACATTAATATTTTAAATTGTTTTATTCTTTTATTCTTTATTCTTTTATTCTTCCACTTAGAAAGCTACAAGTTCTTTAAAATCTCCCAAGTTCTTTTTTGTGTATGTGCATTGTGAGAGTTGTACTTTTTCTGTAGGCAGCTCTAGTAGTAACTCTTGAGTTATACAGTCAGTATAGTGATTTATTATGTATTTTAGGATATGTATTCAGTACTAAATGCAAATAATCATAAGAGGAAGAAAATACAGAAATTAGATTTTTCAACTCATAAAGTTTCCATGTGGTAACATTGCTTGTTAATATTTTGAAACCTTGAGTGGTTTGGGTTTTTTCCTCTCTTCACTGTCAGTTAACTTCTTTAACTGATACCAATTAAAAGATAAAAATTATTTTACTTCTTTGCTTAAAATTCTGATTTTAGTTTGGTTGTGTTCTCAGTCCCTGTGTTACATCTTCAGGCTGCTGTTAATATGAGTAAATAAGTAAGTACCTTTCGTTTACTCATAACTTTAATACTTATCCTTACTCAGGTGATGCAAATGAAGCTTCACATAGTGGCTTTGATTGCCCAGAAGGGAAATTTTTCCAAAACTTCAGCTCAGATTGTATTAGATGGCCTTGTAGACAAGATTGGAGATGTGAAATGTGGGAACAATGCAAAAGAAGCCATGACAGCAATAGCTGAAGCTTGCATGTTGCCGTGGACAGCTGAACAGGTTAGTGACAGAGAGCTCTCATTCCCAAGTTTCACAGTTTTTTCCCAAATTTTAATTTAAGCTTACTAATTATACTTTAGTTCTTCTCGTGTAAAACCAGTTTTGATACTGCATTTTTATTTTTTACTTTTAATAATACACTGTCACCTGATAATAAAAATTTATCAAGAATATTCTACAGAAGGTGAGAATAATTTTCTCTTAAAACATTATAAGCCAGAGTGATCATTAGTGAAAAGCTATAAACAGTCTAGAACGCTTTTAGTACTACTGTGACTTTTGTCATTTTCTTGCGCAGGTTAACTGTTATTCCTAAGGCATTCTTGCAGTTGTTTTAGTACTAGAAAACAATGTTTAATCCACATCTGATCTGCTTTAACTTCATGCTATATTTCTTTAAGAAATATGAGAAAAAAATGCAGATCTATTGTTTTTCCCGTGCTTCAGGTTATGTCAATGGCTTTCTCACAGAAGAATCCCAAGAATCAGTCAGAAACTCTGAATTGGCTATCAAATGCCATAAAAGAATTTGGTTTTTCTGGGTAAGTCAGAAAGAAATCAAATGGAAAATAATTAAATGTTTTTCCAATCTCTCATTGATAATTATATTTGTTGTAGCTATCTCTGCTTATTTCTGAAGCTCTAGAGCTGAGTTGTCTTATTTATATGAAAGAAAACTACTTTTGTTCTCAAAAGTCTACATTGGCTCATGTTCCTGCATTTTGCTATCCACTAAAAGAGTTTTCTAAGTTATTTTTCCTCAAGTGTTAATAGTTGTCCCACAGAAAAGCCAGTTTCCAAGGATTTCTAGCTAACTACATTTGGAAATTATTACATAGAATCACATTTGTTTACAGACCTACAGTGTACGTTGGTGAATTAAATGCTCTCAGAAGTCTTGCAATAGAAGAGCTTGTTTAACTTTGTTAACCTGCTGTTTCCCAATCTTATTTGCATATAGAACATAATTGTTTATTTTATTTAACAAAATTTTACATAGCTTACTTTATTCCAGGTACTTTTTTAAGAGCGCTTCCTAAGGGATAATTCGATTTAATCCTCATAAAAGCCACATGAGGTATTACATTATCCCTATTTTATAGATGAGGAAACTAAGGCACAGAAAGCTTAAGTAGTCTGCCCACATCATAGTTAAGAAAGTGGCAAAGCCAAGGTTTGAATCCCGGTATTCTGGACTCCAAGAGAGAATGCTATAACTGTTTTTACTATCTTGCCTTTCTCTGTGACATGCCTCTTAATCTCTTGCAAAACAGAGTGTTGAGTTCTGATTGAAGAAACACTACTCTAGAAGTTATTCAAGCAAAGAATTGTTTGTTATGTCATTCTCTGTGGAGTCCTCCCATAGTTGAGGATATTATTACAGTTCCTTCTTAATTTTTGATGTAAAACTAACCTTTTGGCATGTCACATAAAGCCAAGTGACTTCCCTTTCTTTATGATAATGTTTCATTTATTCATTTATTAAGCAAGTACATACTGGCCAGTACTCTGTTCCAATCATTTGTTCCAGTCCCTGGAAATACATAATGGACAAAATTAATTTTCTGTTTTCTTGGGACTTATATTTCAGTAAGGGGAGACATAAAATAAATAAATAAATCAGGCATAAGAACAATGGAATAAAAATAAAGCAGGATAAGGGATTAGATGGTATCAACTTGATATAGTTGGTATGGTGTTGTTTTCTATAGGGTAGTTCAGAAATTCGTCCTGAAAAAATGACATTTGAGCAGAGATCAAGACGTGAGGGAGCAAGATGTGATAATCTGGGAGAAGAGCATTCTAGATTAAGGGAACATCAAGTGCAAAAGCCCTGTGGTAGGAGCATGTGTGATGCATTTAAACAGAGCAAGGAATGCAAGCTCTTCAGAATGTAGCTGGAGTAGAATAAGTGAGCATATAGGAAGTGGTAGGAGATCAGATCGGAGAAAGAATGGTGGGCCAGGCCATGTACGGCCTCAATGTTTTCAGTGAGTTGAGAAACCATTAGAGGGTTTTTGAGCAGAACAGTAAACAGGATCATTCTATGGTCAGAGAGAACAGATAGGGAGGATCAAAGACAGGGAGACTAATCAGTAGGCTATTGGAATAATCCTGTCAAGAAATTATAGTGGCTTGGGCATAGATTTTTAGGGGTGGAAGTGTTATGGACTCAGAATATATTTTAAAAGTAGAACTGAACAGGATAATGGGTACAAGAGAGATGAGTCAGGGATAACTCTGAAGAGCCTGCGTAATTGGAAGAAAAATGTGGCTCTTTACCGAGGTAGAGAAGACTGTGGGAGGAACAGGTTTTGGGGTTGGGGTATAGACAGTCAGGAGTTTGGTTTTTGACATACTTAGATGTAGGATGTCTGCTGGACATGCAAATGGAAGTGTCACAAAGATAGTGGGATATATAAATCTGGAGTTCAGGACAGAGTTCAGGAATGAATTTAAGACTCTTAATTAGGCATAATAGGACTATCAGTATATAGATAGTATTTAAAGCTCACTTTATTTTTTTTCTTTTGGGGGTGGGGGGCAAGGGTTATGAGTGGGAGGAGCTAAAGCTCACTTTAATGTGAACATAGAAAGAGAATATGTGAGAACTCCTCCAAAGGGAGCCAGTCCTAGAGTCTGGCTTTATGATACTTTTGAGTATTTTGAGGGTTTTGTTTGTTTTTAATTCTAAATGTTTCTTCTAGGTTGAATGTCAAAGCTTTCATTAGCAATGTGAAGACAGCTCTTGCTGCAACAAACCCAGTGAGTACATACCAGCATATATAGGAACATTATTGCCATCTTTGTGGTTCTGTTCTGATTTGGAAAGTTCTTTTTGTTCTTCATGGCAGGCTGTCAGGACTTCTGCCATCACTCTCCTTGGTGTGATGTATCTGTATGTTGGTCCCTCTTTGCGAATGTTCTTTGAGGATGAGAAGCCTGCCCTCCTATCCCAGATAGATGCAGAATTTGAGAAGGTAAAGATTCCACATATGATATAATCCATTGGTGGACTTGAGACTCTCATATTAGTTAAAATTAAACGCTTAAACCTTTGGAATAAAGAATGTGTATATATTTGGTTTTATGTGCATAAAGTATCCCTGGAAGGTTTCATGAGAAATTGATGACTTTGTCTATGAGGAAGGGATCTGGGTAGCTATGGTTCAGAATGGGAAATTTTCTTCTTTACATCCTTTTGTACTTTTGAAATTTCAAAAATTGTGAATGTATAACCTTTCAAAAAGTATAGTAAATAGAACTTTTTTTTTAATTTAAAATAAAAAACATCACATAATCTTCTTTGAATGCATTTTCTAACAAATTGCTGAGTATTGGCAGACTTGTTCTGTGTTGTCTTGGGCGTATGAGTCATGCAATTGAAAAATCAGATTCTAATAGGTTTGTATAAAAATAACTTTTACCGTGTATTCTCAAAATTGTAAACAGGTAGGAATTAAAATATCTATTGTGTAAATAAGCACTGTGAAGGAATGAGAAAGTTTGACGCAGGTACCTTCTCTAATTTGTTTGCTCTCATATCCTTCATCAAGTTCATTGAGCCTCACTAATTCATTTGTGTGTAGATGCAGGGACAAAGCCCACCTGCTCCAACCAGGGGAATTTCCAAGCACAGTGCAAGTGGTACAGATGAAGGAGAAGATGGAGATGAGCCAGATGACGGGGGCAATGATGTTGTTGATCTTTTGCCAAGGACAGAGATCAGGTAGGTTGCAGTCTGTGAAACGGTTTATTTAATTCATTATATTGAATTTTTAATGGTGCCTTCTATTTGAATATGGTAGAGGGAACTTATGTGACATTATTTTAGGAGTCTGGAATTAAAGTTCTGTCTTCTGTTTTTCAGTGATAAAATCACTTCAGAGTTGGTATCTAAGATTGGTGACAAGAATTGGAAGATCAGGAAAGAAGGCCTAGATGAAGTGGCAGGTATTATCAATGAAGCAAAATTTATCCAACCGAATATAGGTGAACTTCCAACTGCCTTGAAGGGTCGACTCAATGATTCAAATAAAATCTTGGTATGTAGAGCATATGCCTGTTCCTCCCCCCCCCCCGCCCCCGCATCCCTGCTGTAGGTGTCTCTTTTTCAATGTAGCCTTCACTAGCAAATGAGTGGTCACTTTATTTGCTTTGAACTAGAAATAGCTTCTTGTAATTTATTAAATGTATCTCAAGGTATGTTGGTAGATGACAGCTTTATTAATCAAATTTTATGAATTTTAGAATTTACTTTTTACAGGAATCCAATATTATTAATAAATATCTTTGTATAAAACTCATACATAAACATGCTTAATTTCTAATTTTTATTTTTTCTTTTTTTCCCCACCCCTTCCCCCTTAATTTCTAATTTTTAAATTTGGATTTTTATGTCAATTTCCTTAAACTAGGCTTTACCTTAATGTTGTAAAGTAGTATAATCTCTGGTTTAAAATTCTTAATTGTCCAGTTTTATGAACTGATGATAAAAAGAGAGACTACTACTTGGCCGGGTGCAGTAGCTCACACCTGTAATCCTAGCATTCTGGGAGGCAGAGGCGGGAGGATCACTTGAGGTTAGAAGTCCAGACCAGCCTGAGCAAGAGCGAGACCCTGGCTCTATCAAAAACAGAAAAAATCAGCCAAATGTGGTGGTATGCACCTGTAGTCCCAGCTACTTGGGAGACTGAAGCAGGAGGATCACTTGAGCCCAGGAGTTTGAGGTTGCAGTAAGCTATGATGATGCCACTGCTTTCTATCTAGAGCAACAGAGCAAGACCCTGTCTCAAAAAAAATACAACTATCTAAAAATTAATCACAAACTAATTAGAACAGTGTCATAAGCTGATGTGTCTGTCTCTTAAGTAAGCCAGAAATCTACCGTATTGACCATTTGCAAACTTGCAAAACTTTGAGCACAGCTTGCTTATGGCTTGAACATAGTGTTGGCTCTTTCTCCTCAGGTGCAGCAGACATTGAATATTCTCCAGCAACTGGCAGTAGCCATGGGCCCAAATATCAAGCAACATGTAAAGAATTTAGGCATCCCTATCATCACAGTCCTTGGAGACAGCAAGGTAAACCTAATAAATCTTTACAACTCCATTCTGGAATAGACTAGCCACATGCTTAGGCAAAAAATAATTTTCTTTTCTAGAGTACATGCAAAGCCTTTATTAACTTTATAATAGAGAAAAATAGTAAATATTTTTATCTTCTAGGCATTACTACAGGACTAGCTTTATGACCCTAAGAGAAGTTATTTTCTCTGAGGGTCAGTTTCTTTATCTGTGAAATTTGTTTACAAAATTAAATGAGTCTGTATGTAAGGTACATTTTATTATGCCTATCTCGTATAGTATGCATTCAGTAAATGGTTGCTGTTATGATTATGACATCATTGTATAAAGTATTGGTATAGTGAATAAATATATGAGGTTTTGGGTCATGAAGTTATTTTCTGCCTTTTTCTCCCCCCTGAACTAGAGCAGGATCTTTGGTAGTTCAGTAAGATATTTGTAGTTTGACAGTCCTAGAAGTCACTGAAGTATCAGGGAAGGGTACAAGCCTCTTATATTTAGCCCTAGACTGAATATTTGAGTGTTTCTTTACTTTTGTGTAATTCGTTTAATTTGAGAAGTTGTGGTATTTTAATATTAATATAAAAACATAACTTATACTTTTAGTCAAATTGTTAACAATTTCATTCTTAACCATTATGAGGTCTTTAACATGTAGAATTCCATTCTTTAGCAGAGAGTCATGGTCATAAGAGCCTCCAAAAATTCAGGAAATAAAATACAAGAGTTTATTCTTCTTACATGGTATTTTATGTCTAGATCATTATCTTCTAATTAACTGAGTATAGGAGTTTTATAATATAGAGTTTTATATTTCTACTTTGTTTTGGTACAACCACAGAACTATTTTCTGTTTCGGAGAAGATGGTTCCAAGTGTGCTCATACGGACCTTAAAGAAACCTCCACTGAGTTGTGTTCATAAAGTAACAATGTTTACCCCCTACCTCCAAACTATAGTTGATGTTATTTTTGCCTGTCCTCTTCTCTGTGCAGAACAATGTTCGAGCTGCTGCCCTAGCAACCGTGAATGCTTGGGCCGAACAGACTGGCATGAAGGAATGGTTGGAGGGAGAAGATCTTTCTGAAGAGCTCAAAAAGGAAAACCCTTTCTTGAGGCAAGAGGTTAGTACTAAATTAATCATGTGCATTACTCATGTCCTTTACTTCACTTGGGCCTGCCTGATAAATATACTAAATTTATGGTTAGAATGTTGGCTATGGTTAGAGTTTCATTATAAAACAGTTAATAAACAAAACCAAATTCCTAGAGCTTTTGTATTCGTGTGCTGCTTTTTTTTCCTTTCGTGTGCTTTTTTTTTTTTTTTTTTGACAATAAAACTTCTTAAAGGACTAGTCTTTTTGTGGAATTTTTTCTTAAACTCTTAAATGGTAAAAGTTTTAACCAGAACATAAAAATAAGAGTTTAATATTTAAAAATCCATCATTGTAATGCATCATATCCACAAAATAAAGAACAAAAATCATATGATCATATCAGTTGATGCAAAAAAAGCATTTGACAAGCTGGGCGTAGTGGCTCACGCCTGTAATCCTAACACTCTGGGAGGCCAAGGCGGGTGGATTGTTTGAGCTCAGGAGTTCGAGACCAGCCTGAGCAAGAGCGAGACCCCGTCTCTACTAAAAATAGAAAGAAATTAATCGAACAACTAAAAATGTATAGAAAAAATTAGCCGGGCATGGTGGCGCATGCCTGTAGTCCCAGCTACTCGGGAGGCTGAGGCAGGAGGATCACTTGAGCCCAGGTGTTTGAGGTTGCTGTGAGCTAGGTTGACGCCACGGCACTCACTCTAGCCTGGGCAACAAAAGCAAGACTCTGTCTCAAAAAAAAAAAAAAAAAAGTAGGACAGGATCATGTATAAGGAGTAATAGCAATTTTGTAAATATACATAGAAAAAAATGGATAGATATGTAACAAAATCTTAATAAGACTGAGATTTT
>CAUYSK010081068.1:0-12389 GCA_963575035.1 Avahi laniger
GGCCAGGAATTATGAAGTCTCCCTTCTTTGAACCAGAGTAAATTCCTTGAGTAGATAACCAGGCAAATTTTGGTTTTGCTTTCTGAAGACAACTTGTCCATTGTCTTGGCCCTCAGTTCTGTCCATTGGGAGTTTTTCCCCACTGTAGTATACCCTACGTTCACATGTAAGGCCAGCATTGCACTTTGCCCTTTGGGGTGACTGTTTAGATTTCATAACCTGCTTCCTGCTGATCCAGCTTAGTGTGCCTGAGGGTTGTGTTACAAATTTAACAATTAGAGGCTTTTGCAGTCTAGTCTTGTTGGCTGGGGTGGAAAGGTCAGCATTTACAATTCCCCCAAAGAGTATTCATTTCCAGTCAATTCCAGTTGCAAACAACTAGAACTGAAAATCTTATGTAGGCATAGTTTTTAGGCCTAAAGAAGGTACTTTTTAATTACTAGGCTCTAGTCCTGCCCTTTCCTATTCTTTTCCATTGCCAGTCCATGAGGTTACTACCTTGGGGACATTCAAGAAAGTCAGTGTATTAGTCTGTTCAGCTGCCATAACAAAATACCACAGACATTGTGGCTTAAACAACAGAAATCCATTTTCTCGCAGTTCTGGAGGCTGGAAGTCCAAGATCAGGTGCCAGCAGGGTTGGTTTCTGGTGAGGTCTCTCCTCTGGCTTGCAGATGGCCACCACCTGACTGTGTTCACGTGTCTTTTCACACATGGAGAGAGAGCAAGCTTTGCTATCTCTGCCTCTTCTTATAAGGACACCAGTCCTGTAGGATTAGGGTCATACTTTATGACCTCTTTTAACCTTGATTAACTCCTTAAAGGTCCAGTCTCAATATACAGTCACATTGGAGGTTATGGCTTCAATATATGAATTTGGGGGAGGGAGGTACAATTCAGTTCATAACCATAAGGTTGGGAGAAAAGGTAGGACTTTTGAGCTGATGTTGCCACTAGCTTTGCTGTCACAGTAGGCTTGGAAATCACTTTAGTTTCTGCTAAAGTTGCTGTCTTCTTCGGAGTTAAAGAATCAGTTGGATAATTTAACCCTTTAAATTCACAAACTCTCAGCCAGTTTGCATTCCACCTGGAGGCAGAGATGGTTGAGTTTAGCATAGCAATATTACCTTTATCTCTGCTTGCAGCCTGGCCAACTCTATTATAAGAGCCTTGTTGAAAGAAGCAACAACAACAAAACTAAAACCGAACATTTTTAATTATTCTTGCCATTTCCCCTTTTTAAAGCTTATCCTCAGCAGACATATGGATGTACCTTCCAAGAGACCTTTGGGGATGGTGCTCCTAAATGTTTTCAGTGACATAGTAGGGGTCATCAGCTTTCCAACCTACAATGAGTTCTGACGTCTGACCACTTACACTAATTCAACACCACACATTAATTGTAGCATCACATTTCTAAGAAAATTTGAACTAAGATTAAATTCAGCTATAAGTGACAGTAAACCCAAAATAATAGTGGATTAAACTAGGTAATGGTTTTTTTCTCATTTAAACTCCTGGGGTATGGTCCCAGACTGGTTTGGTACTCCTGAGGGTCTGGCACCCATACTTCTTCTATTTTGTTGTCACAGACTCTTAGTGTTCTGGATTTTGTTTGTTGACACCTGGAGTATGTCCCGGTCGTCACAGTGGCGAGAAAGTAGATGACTACGTTATCCAGATTCACTGCCGTGAGGGTTCCAGATGTAATATTGGTTGTGCCAATGAGAGGCTTTCATGAGAGATTTGGAAGATGGAGGAGAGAGTCAGAGGTCATCTTCTTACAACAGTGGATATAATGGTGGCTTTCGAGCAATTTTTAACAGATGTGTTTGCAGAAGCCATATTCTACCCCCTGTTCTCTTGTAGTATGAGACAGCCAAGGTGACAACAGAGGGGACAACAGCAGCAGCAGCTGCCCGACCTCTGCCTCACAGGTACCACCTTAACACCAATTGTCCTGTGGCAGTTCTCTGAATTCCACTCTGCCAGCCCTTCTGCTTATTTTGTTAAATGCTTCATTCGTTGTATTAAGTCCTTTCTGCCCTAGTTACCTAGAGTGATTTCCATTTCCCAGCGAGAACCCTGGCTGATACACCTGTCATGTTATCTTCATCCACATGTTTGAAGCTGAATTTGACACCACTCCCACATCTGTCTTTCCATTTGCGGAAAGGAGAGAAAGGTCGTAGAAAGCAGGCGGTTTCCTCTCAAGTGCATGACCTGAAAGTAGCACACATTGCTTCCCCTAATGCTCCACTGAACATAGTCCCACGGTCACACCAAACTGCAAAGGAGGACAGAAGAGTAGACACCAGCAGGGCAAAGACATGATCAGCTAAAACTCAGGGAATTTAATTGCTAAAAAGAAGATGAATTGGATACTGGGGGACAATTAGCAGTCTATCACAGATCCCCTCAATACATTACCCAATTTCAGCAACAAAGCAATCATGGTCGTTAATTAAGGAAAGGGAAGGTATTGAAAAGAAACTGAGAAGGGTTAGAGCCCAAACCAGACAATGTTAAGTGTGACCATTTCAGTAGTAGTCAACCACAGGCCAGAAACAAGGAAAGGTCATTTTGTCATAAATTTAATTCTGTCAACAAAACTGACTTAATTATTGAATTCCTTTCTTCCCATTCTGGTCCATTGAAATCTACTGCAGTTTTCCTCACTTCCTCACACACATTCAGTGGCATTTAGTAATACATTTCAGCATGTGTTAGACCAGCCTCCCTTATGTTCCTAGAACACTAATACACTGAGATTTTTTTTGGGGGGTGGGGAGCAGAAAATTCAGTATCATACATATTCAGATATTTTATTTTCTTAAGAGATTTTTAGTATGACCCTTAGTCATAACCTTTATTATTTTTGTGTGTGGCCTCCCTTTTCAAATGATTCTCTTTGAAAAAGTCAGGCCCCAATTAGAAAACATTTTTCTTGCTTCAGAGAAGGTGGTGGCATTTTCAAAGCTCTAAGCTTAGCACCTTAAAGAGTTTGGACAGAGAGCAGCACTTGAATCCTATAATTACGCTGTGATTTGGAGCATGGATTATGACAGGTGTGCAAGCAGGACCCAGTAATGAGAGAACTGGCAAAACAGCTGAATTTTCACTTAATTCACTGGTCAAAAGCTAATCATTAACAGTAATAACAATGGGTCTTTAGAAGGACTAAAGCTTCAATTCTGGCTCAAAATAATGTTTCTAATCAGAATTTCAGGCACGTTTGAATACACTAGCTGCAATGTTTTATCAAATCTTTTAATTTTTAATTCACCCAGAAAATGTCTTACATAATTCTGCCACATTTCTCTCCACAGAACAGGTGACATTGTAGAACCTTAAAGACTGTCTTGTTCAGCCTCCCACTGAAGAAGGAATTTACCTCTGGTGACCTCTACGTACCTTGTTGAGCCCCCAACAATAGTGCCTCAGCTTGTTATCTGTAAAATTGGAATAGTAGAAACTACTTCACAGGTTAAGAGGAGTGCTTAGATAATATTTATAAAACCTTTAGGAAATATTACATAATAAATAAATGTTTACTAAATTAAAACAAACCATTCAAGAGAAAGAACGGTAGACCCAAGGGAATGGCCCTTAAAAGTGGAATCTCCGTGCCATTTAGGGTGCTCTTCCTACCGGAACTCCCTCTTCTGAGGCCCTGCATTTGGTTCTTCCTTTTCCTTATCGGCAGCACAGGGCTTCTGCCCCTTTGGTGCTCTATGCGTCAACCCCGGCAGCAGTAGCTATTTCTGTTTCCTTAAGACCACAATTAAACTCTCTGGCAAGAGCACATGATAATATCTACAAGGAGTATAAGTAGTTGATGTATTCTCAAAAGAACTGAGAAATCTATATTAGTTAATTTTGAATATATTTTTCACTGATGATCAGTCCAAATACAGATCGTATCACTTCTCTATTAAATTCACTCAGAGAAAAAGCCAAAGTCCTTACAAGACTCAGCAAAATATGGCCCCTTAACACCCTTCTCACCTTTCCAAACAGGCTCCTCTCTCCCTTGCTGCCACTCTCACCCAACCCATCCCATTCACACCGCCCAGCCATATCAGACTCCTTCTGTGGCTTCAGCCTATCATCACACCCCCACCCTGAGACTCTTGCTTTTGCCCTTTTCCCAACTAGAAAAGGGCAAAAGCACATTCTTCTTCGGCTCTTCGCTAGAGGTGGTCACCTTCTCTGGCCACTCCATATAAAATAGAACCAACCTGCTCAAACCCCCAAACCCAGAATCCTTATCCCTTTTACCATACTGTATTTATTCTACAGCAATTATCATCATCAGACATACTGTATATTCACTTGTTTACTTGCTCACGATACGATGTAAGCTCAATGAGGATAAGAACTTCTGTCACTGCAATATGCCCAGCATATTCCATACTAAGAATGCCTAGTATATTGCAGGTGGCCCATATTTGTTGAATGAGTAAATAGATGAATAAATAACTATTAATATATATTCAGATATATTTGAAAAATATATAGCATACTTATTTGACTCACTTTTTTTTCCTCTATTAATTCTGCCATGTGCACAAGGCTGCCAGTTTTCCCAGTTTGGGCAAGGGCCTCCGATATTTTATAACTAAACCAATGAATCTTGTTAAATGCAACCATTCTCAGCCCTGACCTAGTCACTGTGTCCATGATGTTCCCTGATCCCAGTGTGCCCCAAATCATCTGTAACCTCTCCGTTTCATGGAAACTCTGATTCAGGAAGCCCTTTATACCAAAAAGCTACACTGTATGCTTAAGACAAAGAAGAAACTCTGAAGGAAAAAAAAGAAAAGAAAAGAAAAGAAAAAAAGATGTATTTTATTTGGGAAGGAAAAAAGAGGCATCGATTTTATCTTTGTATCCTCAACTCTACACAAGATCTAGAAAAAGTATGAACTCAAATTTTTATATAAAAGACAGAATAAAATTATTTAGAGCTGTGCTTATCTGCTATAGTAGCCACTAGCCACTTTTGACTATAAATTTAAGTTAATTAAAATAAATAAAATTTAAAATTCAGCCCATTGGTTTTACTAGTGATACTTCAAGTTCAAAAAAGCCCCATGTGGCTAGTGGATACTATATTAGACAGCACAGATATAGAACATTTCTATCCTCACAGAAAGTTCTATTGCGAGGGACTGGGCTAAAGAATATGGTGACCAATTATTACCCAATAGCCTACTATAGAAGTGCCTCGGTTTCCAGGCCAATCTCCAACCACTTGCTATGTCAGACTTCAGACAGGTTACATGACCTCATTGAGACTCAAGTCCCTAAGGTGTTATAAGAATTATATGATACTATTTATTTAAATTGATTAGGATAATGTCTGGTACATAATAATCAATAGTTACTATGACTTTTGTTATTATTATTATTGACAGCTAAAATAACCAGGGAAATGTTCACAGTGTAAATGATACCTGAGCTAGGCTCTGAATTCTGTGCAAAATTCAGTTAGGCAGATGTAAAATGCACAAACAAGACGGAGGCTGTTAGAAGAGAGGTCAGACTAGAGTGAAAAGAGCCCTAAATGGACCACAGTAAGCAGTTACCAACCATCTTATTCCTCCCATGAAGTGATTTATTTTTCTTCTGAAATAGAGTCAGACACTGAGAAAAAGTTAAACCTCTCCCTAACAGATTATCTGTGATTTTGGAGATGACAACAGAAAAGAAAATAAGTGGATTACATGATGGAGAACAAGTCACCAGCATGCGAAATAGTTGGTTTCTCTATTCACCAAAAGAGAACTACTTGTTGAGTTTTGGAGGATTAGAAGTTCAGAAAAAAGACAGCAGTGTCTCTCAGGTATGTGTGCAGTACTCAGAAACCTGTCAGGAAGTAGACTTTTTTTCAACTACTCTTGAGTCTTCTAATCAGTAAAATTTGGTGATGGTCCTCATTGCATAATGCCCTCCAAAGGATAAGTTCAGAAATTAAACTGTCTTTAGATGAGTCCAAGAAAGGCCCATTATATTTATTCAACAATATTCCATTGAGTGCCTACTGTGTGCATGTTAGTGTTCTAGGTATGTGGGAGCACCACATTTCTTGGTGGTGTTTCGTCCACCTCACCAGAATTGCTGCCTTCTAGCAATTCTATGTATTATGGTTCTACTTTTTAATGAAATTATAATTGCCAAAGAATAATTAGCCTATTTACAAAGTAAAGGCAACTAAGAGATTAAAGAATAGTTATAGGTTTAAAATGATAAATATGTTTAAAGCTGTTTTTACTAACAATAAAAGAGAAAAATGTGAATGTAATCAGAATATTTTTCATATGCTTCTGTTATTTAAGAGCTGATATCTTACTTAAAAATCTCATAGACTACTTTCTCTAAAAATAGAAAATATTAAGGAAGATTAGAATAACTTGACCTTCATTTAATAACAAATAACAATCAAAAATAATAAAACTTAAAGTTAGAAGTTTTGTTTTCTCTTGAATCATAAATTGAGGGAACTAGATAATTCTCTGCTTATTTTCTCATGTAGGTAATTATATAGCAGTAACTGGTTTTCTCCAATTTTTGGCTATTTGGTATAATTTTAGAAAAGTTTGAACACTCAAGTCAATAATTTCTCAGATTATTTTATCGTATACAACTCTATCTCCTATATTCTAATTATTTCCACATTTTTATTTTATCACCAAAATACATAGAACAATAGGAATCAATGCTGTATCCATACGTTCAGTATTATAACCATCTGGTATATCAGATGTATAAGAAGAACTTGACTTAGACATAAAATTCATAGATTTTAAGAATAATTCTTTAGAAGTTGTTTTTTTGTTAGTTTTTAATTTAACCTTTTTCCTGCAAACTCTTCAAATCCGTGGGAAACCATTAGCTATTGCTATGTGATGCTATGTAACAACTAACCTCAAAATTTCAATGGCATAAAACAATAAACATGTATTTATCACTCCTGAGTTTGCAGACGACAGGGGGAGCTCTGCTTCATGGGTTTCTCACCCTTGTCTTGGGCTAGCAGGTGAGCCAGTGGTGTTCTCTCTTGGGCAGGGCACAAATTCAAAAAAGCAAGTAGACACATGTCAGGTCCTGGCTGCTACACCCACGGGCCAGAGCTAGGGGTAAGAAAGTGTAATCTGACCACTTTGAGGTAGTGGAGAACAACAGTAAAGTTCCATGGCAAAGGTTGTAGATATAGAATGAAGTGAAGAACTGGACTGAATAATTTAATCTACCAAGATTAAATCTAGGATATAATGTGCATGTAATAAAATGAGCACAGGCTCCATCTGTGCAAGTGTCACAAGTTTCACATATTCCGTATCAAAACAGCCTCCACAATCTCAAAAATATCTGGGATGAGGACGACTGGGTAAGAGAGGAAGTATAGCCATCGCTATGAATTTATCATAAATTAGAAAATATTTTTACATGGTAATGACAATTTATACTTTTCAAAAGAAACTGTTTGGGTCCCCATAGCTACAGATTTTACTGTTGTAAGCCAAAGTGGCTACATGATGGTTTTGAAAAGAGAACTACAGCACTGAGTGTTCAATATGGGCCAGACATTGCAAAGTTAAAAAACAACCTCAAATTTCCATTAAAAACAAATAAAACTCTGTAGTAACAAAAGTAATTGGATACAAACTGGATATGAACACAACCATTAATTTTTCCCAAAACGTTTGAGTTATTTTTCAGGAAACACATTAAGTTTGATTCTTTCTATCGCTTTTGAAATGTTATAAACAACAAACTTTTCTAAAAATCCAAATAAGGAAATTTGCATGCTTTTTGGGGTTTGGGAAGAAAATACAATATGTATGTATGTACCAGAATTAAAGCACCCAAACAATGTTACCTTCAAAAGTAGAAATTTGAAGAAACTCTACACTTATTTTGACAGTGTGGCCATACCAAAACAATTTTGAAATTCCTTATTTGGAATTTCTATCTGAGCCAATGGCATGTTCTATTCAACATCTTTAGTGAACTTTTTTCCAAATTAAATTTTGATTTAATGTTTTTAAGTAGCCAAAATAATTCAGACCCAATTCTGCTCATAAAGTAATAGAGCAGGTATTCTTATGGAACTCAAAAAGATAACTCCAAAGTAGTCTTCCCTAAATGAGCCATCTTAGAAGATACCACTTATTTAAATGAATGAATGATACTGAGTTTATTTAAAAATATGTTACATATAAATAAAAGAACCTGATTCTGACTTACTTAGCTTTTAATTAAAAAAAAAAAGATTTACTTGAAGGATATTAAGTAGCTCTCAGAATCAACAGTGGGACTGGAGAACCAGGCCCTGAAATTGGGCAGGAACCAGAGCTGGTGGGACAGCAGGTAAAAGCCATGGACACAGAGCAGGGGGAGTCAGCTCCCGCCTCCCCTCTGGTCAGCGTGTCCAGGGCCATGGATGCTGCACCACTCGATACTGTTCCTGCTGGACATTTCTGCCACTGGACACCTCTGATAGTGTGACTAAACGCTAATAAATTCCTTGCTTGTGTCTCTTGCTCCTGATTGTGGTCTCAGATGAGAGCATTCATTCAGCTAAGCCAGGGGCCATGCAGTGGAGAGACTGTTTCTGCCCTCCTTGCCGTCTGCAGTGGGAAAGTAAAAAGGAATAGATGCCCTCACTTTCTCATATCCTACACATTCTGTTATCTATAATCCAGACACATTCATATCAAATCCATATGATCAAGGTCCTTTTTTATACATTATATTTTAGGATTATATAATTTGAACCTCACAAAAAGTCTTATGATATAAGATAACAATCTCACAGGAGATGGATTAGTAAAAATTAAGACGAAGTGGTTAGAGTTCTTCTTGCAAACGAGTAAGTGTGGAAGTATTTTAAGTTGCCTTCTTCATTTTTCCAGGAAATTAATGAGACTACTCTCTTCCATCAGCACATTGATTATTATTTCCATCATAATCATCAGGGATACCTTTTACTTGGCACTTTCTAAATGGCATTGCTGTGTTAAATGCTTCACAAACATTGTGATCATTCTGTCCTTACAAAACCACTGCAAGCTATTTAATCCACACTTTACAGATTTGGAAACTGAGGCAAGGAGGCTAAGTGATATGCCTAAAGTTCACAGGTCTGTCTGACCCATAGCCTACATACATCTCTGCCATTCTATAAAGTCCCATCAAAATGTCTCATCAAAACAATTTCAAGGTTAGGATCCTTAGAAGGAAAATTCAAATGAGATAATAAAAAGAAGAAGCCGTCCTATTTACTTTATTCTCTCCACACCCCCAGGAATACATTAGCATGTTTTGAACTCTATTACCGTTAGATTAATTTGATGTATCTCGTGATGATTGTTGTGATGAGCGAACATTTTGATTGGAGAAATATAGAGGAGAAAAGAAATACATTACAAATATTTGATCCCCATTGGTATTTTGTTTGACATTTTATGTTTAAAATCTTAATGGCAGCAATCATATGTCTGGAAGATACATTGGACACCAGAGATACAAAGCATTTCCTTCCCAGATACCTCATCTAAATTATAGATTATACCCCTCACTGTAAATTAATTATGCTAGCAATAAAAAAAAAACTTTTTTCTGAGAAAAGAGGAGTATGTATTGACATATTTTCCTCTGAACTAATCTTTTTAGACTTACAAACAAGTGAATTAATGAATTCATATTAGCCAAGAATTAATAACATCTTGTCACTATTCAGTATTTTTATCCCAAAGATGCAAAAACATTTTACCAACAAGTTTGCTAGCCCAGGGAATTGCCTTTAAGGGAGTGTGACTTTGTTCCCTGTCTGACAGAAGCAGAATCAAAAGCTAAAGAAGATAAAGTCCCACAAAGGAAAAATCTTTTTAGGTCGTACATGTCCCACCTTAGTATATGTGTATCATTACACCTCACCACCAGTGTGGGTCATTTTGGAATGTGACTCCAAATACATAAACAAAAACATTGGTCCTTAAATAGAGTAAATATCCTATTCACCTAACCTTTACATTGCTATTCTCCATTTCTTGAAGTGGCATGCAAATTCCTCTCTTACTCCCAAGGAAAAAAATTCGGCAAATTTTTCCATGAAAAAAAAATATTTTCAGTTATATTCCAAACGACAAACAAAGGGCAGGTAGTTATTAGAAACATCAGATATACGTGCATCAATTTTGAGTGTGTGAAAGACAGAAAGAGGCCACAAAGAACGCTTTGTTAACAGAATGTATCTCTTTGTTTAATAGCCCTTAGCCAATTTTGCTAAACAGTGAATACACTGGTTGGATGACAAACAGTTCCTTCTCAAAGCCATCTGCTCCTCTGAGTCAATCCTGTGGGAAATAGTTTATACTAAATTTGTCACATCACACCTTATTTTCAGGTCAACAGAGTAGCAGGGTTAGAATTCTAACTCTTTTGCTTATTCCAACACAGAGATTAGTGTAGCCCAGCAAATAAGTTTTGAAAGTTTGGGAACCTCAATATGGCAGCTGGCTCCACAGGCATGTGGTCCAGCCACCCTAAGACACTTCCTGTCATCGCACCAGCAGATGCCTTTCCTGACACTGAAATCCTTTCCTATTGCCTACAGTTTCATTTGTCTAGGACAATAACATGAGTAAGAGAACTCACTTGTCTCTTCCATCTGCAACAGATGAGTAGATTAAAAAAGACAAAGTGTGTTGTTACAGATATTGCGCTATACAAGCTGTATTTCTGAGAATTCTTTGGGGCACAAGTTACAGAAGTTACAAACTATTTTAAGTTACAAACTATTTTAAGCCATGAAGGGAACTTTTCAGAGGGGCACTAGAGTATTTCACAGAACAACTAAGTCATGAAAGAGCAGAGTTGAAGTTGGACTCCAGGAACAGCTGAAACCAGGGCTTAAGTATCTTTAGGACTCATTCCGCTTCTCTCAGCTCTTCCTCCATCTTGGCTTCATTCTTCTCTCCTGCAGCAGACAAGCGTTCTCCACACGGGGGGAAATGGCCACCAACACCTCATGAGCTTCATCCAAAATATTTTGTTGGTTATGACTATTGACGATGAAGTGTTAAAAAATATGTTTTGTTGATTTTTGTTGATTTTATAATATATTTTCACTTTTTGATATTTCCAAAACCAGGATGTGTCTTGTAATTTGCTGGCAGCAGTTTCGATGTAGTGACTGGCCTACTCAAGCCCATCACTGCCAGGCAGTAATTGTAATATAGTAATTATTGACCATGCATATGTATCAAAATCTGCAGAATGAGAGTCCACAGCAGTGTGATAGCAAATGCTGGAGATAATCACAGAAAACCGTCAAGAAATGCTATATTGCCATTGCTTGTGCTGACACAGGATGATGTTGTATGGAAAACAAAACAGATATCAACAACCCTGTCAAAAAGCAATTCAACAAAGTCAGATTCCTGAATGGAAAGAAACAGTATTAGGACTACCTTGACCAATTTCTTTCAATTATATATTCCCTTTTGTGTACGCACAAGAGTAATACATGATTTTTTAAATCTATGTAAAATAAGACTAAAAGAGCTCTTTCGATAAGTATAAAACAACATGTATCATAGTTTAATTAACAGCATGTTTCTTTCTTTGTGGAAATTAAATAATGATGTATTTTAAAAACAATGGCACCTTAGATTTGATGAAATAAAAATTACAGCTTCAGTCTCTGGAGAAATATGCCTCTACCTTCTGCAGTAAGAGAGCTTATTTCAGACACCTAACCCTGGACTGATCAGCTGTGGTCGGGAAACAAGTTTGAATATGTAGAAGAGCGCAACTTGAACAGTGGTATAGAGAGGGAGGTGGGAAGAGGTAGGGATGTTTGGCAGACAGTCCCATAGAGGCCTCTGATCTTTTTGTTTGTGGTTTAATCTTCGATACTGGATAAATAGTTATAACTTCTAAAACGAGAAAATGCAAAGCCTAATTCAAAGTTCTGACCACTTTAATGAGCTGCTATGTAATCTGACTAATTAAATCAACTATTTGACAATCTAAACACATCAAGTTGACCTCCAAAATCTTCAGTGCCAAGGCCAGTCTTTCTCCTCCTCTAGGTTTTGTTCAGGGTAAAGCTATTCCCTAAAGTTCTTTTTCATAATTTCATTGTTCTCTCTGTTGACTACTGGGTTATATCTTTTATCCAGTCAGAAACTGGTATATTCTGAATTCATGCACATTCATTAAAAAAAAGATGGCAGGCCGGGCGCGGTGGCTCACGCCTGTAATCCTAGCTCTCTGGGAGGCCGAGGTGGGCGGATCATTCTGAGCTCAGGAGTTCGAGACCAGCCTGAGCAAGAGTGAGACCTCACCTCTACCAAATATAGAAAGAAATTAATTGG
>CAUYSK010081071.1:0-47901 GCA_963575035.1 Avahi laniger
CAGGCGAGATTGGGTTGCAAATGCAGACTCCAGGAAGATGTCAAGAAGCTAAGAAGTAGAGTGTTACATAAATTAAGGCAGGGAGTTCAGACCAGAGGATGTGAGCGATGTAAGGTGTGTGCACAGGCAGCTGCGTGGAACAGGCTTGGTGGCTTCAAGAACTTCAAGACTCAAAAGACTACCATTTTCTGGTTAATTTTATAGAGATTGTTGTAAATACTTTTATGATGCCAACAGGAAGACCTGAACTTGATTTTTTTCTTTTTTTTTGAGACAGAGTCTTGCTTTCTTGCCCGGGCTAGAGCGAGTGCTGTGGCGTCAGCCTAGCTCACAGCAACCTCAAACTCCTGGGCTCAAGCGATCCTTCTGCCTCAGCCTCCTGAGTAGCTGGGACTACAGGCATGTGCCACCATGCCTGGCTAATTTTTTCCCTCTATATATATTTTTAGTTGTCCAGATCATTTCTTTCTATTTTTTAGTAGAGACGGGGTCTCGCTCTTGCTCAGGCTGGTCTCGAACTCCTGACCTTGAGCCATCCACCCGTCTTGGCCTCCCAGAGTGCTACGATTATAGGCGTGAGCCACCGCGCCCGGCCCTGAACTTGATTTTGATTACCTAGTTGACATAATCAACTTCTGCTATTAATAACATAAGGGAGTCATGGTGAAAAGAAAAGAAAATTGGACGTAACAAAAGTTATGTTCATCCATGAAGTGTGCCTACCCAACAAATAGTGAACTTGGCCTCTTTATTTGGCCTGTGGAGGCAGAAGAGTACGGTCCAGAGCGGGCCGTGTGGCAATAGGCTAGAGAGCCATATTTTCTGATAACTAACTCTCTGCAAACAGGGTAGGGGAAGAACACATCTTGTGTGGGTACAAAAGCGAATGTGTTAATTAGAGACAAATATCTGCAGCCAAATACAGTTAGACACTTAAAACGTTAAAGAAGTTAAGAAGCTTGGCCAGTCCTTAAAACGACCTCAAAACGAAGCAGAGTTGCATGGTAAAATGGTCATGGCTCTGGAGTCCATAGACCTGGGGCCCTCCCTTGCCAATTTCTGCCACACCCAGCTTCAGTACCCAGCATGTCAGCCCCCATGTCTCCCAGTGGCTTTCGTCTGTTTCTTAAAACCAATCCTGACATCCAAAGACCTAAGCAATACCATCATAAGGATATTCTAATAAAGTTGACCCAAATGCAGAATGTAATTCCCAAGGAATCAATCGAGTGTTCTGAGGAATGCCCATCTCATGAAAATAAATATGTACTGACCAAGAGATTTCTTACATGAGGACATGTGCCCAATTGTATCTAAAAATTCTGTTATTAATATATTTATTTTTTGAAAAAGCTTTATTGTTTTATAAACATACCTCATGTATTACTTGATACTTCTTAGCAGTGATTTCCCTTTGTAACTGTCTTTGAGTTTGTACTACAACAATGGAAGGAGAAGGTGACCTAAATAAAATAGAAGGAAGGCAATTCTAGGCTAAAAACTTTGGCTGAAATCTCTTCCCTTCAATACAATTTTTGATAATATTAGAATAATCACCCTGAAATTCTGCTGTTATCATATTGTATCCTTTTGCCAGAACCTACAATGACTCCTACCTCCAACACTCATTCAGTAAATATCAGTTTGGTGCCTGTTGTGTGCCAAGCACGGTGCAGATGCAATAAGGTACAACGATTTCTGCACTATGGAGCATGTTTAAAGTGGTGGGGGGAATGCTTGATAAAATGTTAATAGCAACTGGAATTGTCAGGATAATCCCAACAGGGCAAGATCCATATACAGTTTCTCTTTTTGGTTGCTAAAACATTTCCCCTGGGCACATAATAAGAGCTAAATATGTACTTATTGATAATTTATAGGCAACATGGAGATAATAAAGAGGTCATTTATTGCTTTAGAAAAAATAAACTTATGAACAATACGCTAATACCAAATGGATTAAATAGCTACTGACTCTTACTCTCCATATGGTAAGTATTCAATATCAACATTAATGTGAAAGTAAATTATGTCGATAAGCTCCCATTGTATCATAATTATGAGTACATTTGTTCATCAAACAAATACAGGCCCTGTTAGTGGGGGATATTATGGTAAACAGACACAATCCCTGTCTAGGGAAATATCACTGTCTCTCCTAGACAGACTGAATATATAAACAGCCAATGGAAAGATGAAATCAAGCTCCAAATATCACTTACTGTCCAGGGCTCTCTGAATTCATGGAAGATGATTGCCCAGCCTGGTCTCAGCAGTCAGGAAAGGCTGAGACAGGAGGCGACTTGGACACAGAGTGAGGCAGGGAAGAGGGTTGGGGCCAAGGAAATCATAGTATGTGCAGTGCTTGGAACGGAGAGAGGGCAAGGTATATGAATGTCTATTACTTTGGCTCCTTGTGTCATTGTCTAACCAGTGATAGACTGCCTTTAGTGTTTTGTATATTTGGCAACAAAAAAAGAAAATGTTTCCTCAGAGAACCACTGGCTATACCCTCTACTCCTTCTGCTTTAGTGTCACTGCACTCTGCCAGTTCTCCACTTCCCCCTCAGTTGACTCTTCCTTCACCTTTGTCAAACATTCATCCATTTGGTACACTTTTATTGAACACCTGCTATGTGCAGGCCTTTGTTAAGCCAGGGAATACAAAGAAAATAAAAAGCAAATAAAAGTGCCTGTCCTAAGTTTAAAAAGAAGTAGGAGAGATAATTATTGCACATGTATGAGAGAGAGGAAGAGAGAGTGTGTTTATATTATATAATCATTTTACAGTGCGATCCCTATAATAATCTGTGCAAGCTGAAGGTGACAGTAAATGTCTGACTTTGGAATTTTTTATGTGGCATTTGCCTAGCAAACCCTGATGCAGCCTTTCTTTACTTCACTCAAAAATATCTATAAAAATGTAAAAAAGACATAAACTCATGTTAGCTTTGGAAATTAGGATGACACTCAACTAGGAAAACTAGGATTGACATTCCCGTAGAGAATCTGGGAAGGTTTTCCAGAATCCAAAGGACTAACTTGTTTGATAAACATAATATGTGACACAAGAACAAAGTCCAGCCTTGAAAGAGTTTGTACCTCCCCGCCGTCTGCTCCCTAGCTAAAAACATAGGTTCTTTTAAGCCTAAAACCAGGGCAGCTATCCCTCTACTCTACTGCCGATGGTTGAGGGATTTTTGTTTTGTTTTTTTTTTTTGAGAGCAGCCAATGAGTTTAATTTCCTAGACCTCCCACACTCACACATGATCAAGTCCCTATCTTCTCCTTCAGTTCAATTAGTTTAAAAACTGCTAATGCAAGAAGCCACCTGGGCAGGAAGTATGAGTTAGGACAAACAGTGATGCCTTACTTTCTAAGCATCCTAAGTACAATTCTGTTAATGGAGAAGAGGTAGCTCTTGGTAGCTTGGTAGCTCTGTGAATTTGGAGGAAGGATGTGGTTTTGCACTGTTTGTCCTGGGGCTGGAAAGTCAGGCAGTGGTGATCTACCTCAGTCCAACAAAGCTACACAAAATAAAAACTGCTACACTCTAAAAATTGGCATCTAGCTGTAGATCTGAAGAGCAAATCCAAGTATGCAGTGAGTGGTGCTAAAAGAAAGTGATGTATACTGTATTCTGGAAAATACTGAATATGTATAGCTCTCCAGTTAGAGCAAATTTTTAAAAATAACAAAATGAGTCCCATTGGAAAAACATTGTATTCAAAGAAAAAGAAAGATCATTTGGAACACTTAGGGAAAGACCTCTTAAAAATTATTTACTTCTGAAACCAAAAGAAAATATTACAGAACTACTTGACATATTCAATGGGAATTCTTTAAAAGACATATCTCTGTGAAATAGGGCAGAAATTAATTAGGAAAGAATGAATTAAGATGAAAGGACAGTAGACTGAGAAGAAAGGGAAATGATGAAGACCACAAGACATCTAAAAATGCAATAACAATTAAAACCTATGCTGAAAGCAATAAGGAGTATAATAAATTCACTGAAGAAAATAAGATCAGGGCTGTCATAAAACTTAGCATGTATTTTAAATTTTATCTATTAGAAAAACATTTTGAAGATAGAGGCTATGGCTTATTTACTTTTTTAATCTCAGTAGTGCTTAGTCAGAGACTGGCACTAAATAATTGCCTTATGATCAAACAATTATTTCAATCATTGTTTGCCAATTGAGGAACAAACAGTGATATGCCTGAGGTCACAGTGCCAAGAAGTGGCAGAGATTGACCTTCAGCCTGCACAGCCCATGAGGCCGCCTTAACTTATAATTCCGAAATTCACAAAATGCACTGAGGACCATTAGAAAATTAAGTCCCCACAGATACATCATACGTGGCTTAATGCTGAATCATTCTCCTTAGGCTAGTAGTCCCTGTTCTGACCACCAACCTTGTCGCTCATCCTCCCATTTTTACCCTAACCTTGGTCTTTGGATTTAAAGTCTGACCCTGTCTCTTCTCAGTAAGGTTCTAATTTCCTTCCCACACTCACTCACTCAGATTTCAAAAGTAATAGCCACCCCTGGTTTCACCTGGCTCTAAAGTCTTCCACTTTAGGGGCCCACTGTCATCAGTAGGAACAGGACATAACCCAGGAATCTTTTTGTTATGCTTGATAGTGTCATTTTCTTTTTGTTCTGGCCATAGTTGGCTCGTGTTATGTGACTAGCTGTTTCATTTTGCTCTTGGTGATGCAGTATCAACCTGCAGCACTGGGCTAAAAAGAGGTGGCAGAGGTTAGGGACAGGCAACTCCATAGTACACCTGGACTGAGTCCTACCTGTGCAAATATTTCTCCTTTCCACTAGATAAATGAGGCACAGAAGGTGAGGGCTGCACATATGATTATCTAAAAGAAACAGAAACTTAGATAGCAACAGTCACAAAACGTTGAACGCTGGTGATTCTGGGTTCTTTCAAAACAAGACAAAACCAAAAAAAATTGCTTGCTCTTAAAATAAATGAATGACATGGTCACACATAAAGATAGATGAAACTAAATACTCACCATCAGGAGTACTTGTATGTTTTAGGCATTTTTTATGGTGGTTTTTACTTTGAACCGTTGGTTGGATGGTTTTTAACCACTGTGAAGTAGTAAGGAGAGCCCAGGTTTTGAAATCAGGCCTGTATTTAAAGTTGGCTTGAAAACGTACCAGTGTGTGACCCGCAGTTCTGTGTGGTCACTCTGCTCATCAGTAAGCAGGAACAGCCCAGGCTTCTTTGCAGGGTCACCGTCAGAGTCAAATAGGAGGTGCCGGCACTGTGACAGGCACACAGCGGACAGACAACACCACAGATGCCTTGGAATAGGTGGCTCCTGCTTGGTGGCCCTTACTTTCATGTTTATAAGATGCCCAGCAGGATTGTAAGTGTGGCCTTGTGACCCTGAGCAGCCAGCTGTGGGCCTTCCTCCTTAGCCCCAAACTGATTGGACCCACAGTCACTACCAACCAGGCAGGGAAGCTGAACAATCCTTTGGTCCATCACAGGAAGCAAGTCTCATACAACTCTGGAGATTGGTCTCTATACTCAAGTCCTTGGCCTTCAGTTTCCTCATCAACACAACAGGAAACTCAAATTTGGTGTACCTTATGAAAATAGTGTTGTAGGAATTTTGAAAGAGTTCTTGCCTCCTTGTATATATGAGTAGTTTTTGCTTATAAATTGGTATGACCTTTTAGTTTTGGTATTTTTTTTTAATTGTTTTCCTGAAATATCCACTGAAATAAACAAATTATCCTGGAGACATATCAGGCATGAAAACGCACCAAACACACCATATTCACCATTGGTTGAGATATGTTTTCTCTGCTTCATTTTTAAAGTACAGCACTACCCAGAATGGAAAGTTACTTTCTGCTTCTTTGAAGAGCTGTAACGTCTAATATCAAGCCATATGCTACTCAAACTGCTGGAGAGGTTGAGTGCTGCTCCTACAGCTTTTCAAAACAAGCACAAAGCAAGTCTGCATGTGGAAAACTGGGAGGGTATCAGGGAAGAAGCACTGAGCAATCTCAGCCAGTCCCAGGGGATCCAATCCCAGCTAGAGGCGGGTATCCCTAAGCAGATCCAGATGTGGGTGGAGTCAGCAACTCCCAGCAGTATTTGCAAGAACTCAGTAGACCGCAGACATCACCCCTGTGACTTCTTCTGATAGGGAGATGGATGATGGAGCTTGAAGCTCAGGAAAAGCCTTTAAGTGATGTATTTATAAGCCTTGGAAACACATGGACTCTTTGACATGAGTTTGTGAATGTTTTTATTGTAATTTAACACTGTTTTATTCAGCCGTTTTTTACATATTGTTTTTGCTTGTGAAAAATCAAATCCTGTAACAAAGCTTACTATCTTCAGTGCCATTTAACTGGTTTTCTGATGTATGTTTTCTTACTGGAGCGACTAATTTACCAGCTGGCATTGTGACTTATAAGAGCTACCATTTTTCAGGGACCTGATGTGCCAAGCACCATGGTAGATGCTTTGCATGTATCATCAACAACCATCACAACCCTGCAAGTTAATGTTGTTGCCCCATTTAATACAAGAGAGAAACCGAGTCTCCCACCGGAGAAAAGAGTAGGAGTGGGATTGAAGCCAGACAGTTCAAACCTGGGCCACTGCCATTCTCTGGGGAAAAACTAAAAATAAAAAACTAACTTTGTGTTTTTCTCAGTCCTTCTCTGTTTTCGATGTACCTGCCATATTTCTTTCTTATTTAGTGGCTTTTTAAATTCTATCACAGAATCACCCTTTTTTTTTCTTAATGCTTCTTATCTTTCCTATATACACCGAACAAGAAGTAAAACTAGGGGATAGACTGTGGGCAGGAGTATTTCCCAAGGTGATGCAGCGTGGTAAAAGGCTGAGGGTCAAATCAGGTAGAATCTGCTGGGAAGGCTCAGAAGATTAACAATGGGAAGGAAGTAAGGCCAGAGGACCAAGGATGGGATCCAGGTTGGCATGCAGACCCAGGACAGGGTGAAAAACAGCAAGTGGGGGCCAGAACAGTTGTACAGAACAGCTTCGGGACACTGGTGCATGAGCATATCAAAATGGCTTAGACTTAGCACCTCAGGGCCCAGGCAAACAAAGGGGTGTAGGGCCTGCTGCGTTGGATGAACAGCAAATGAACTCATGTTGTGTGGTGTAGAATTCACAGCTCACCAATAGACTAAAGTCATGAGGGACAGCGTCCGTCCATCATCTAGTCATAATGTGTATATTAGTTGTCTATTGCTGCTGTAATAAGTTACACAAATACAGTGGCTTCAGTTTATCATCTCGCAGTTCTGTAGGTCAGAAGTCCAGCTTTGCTCCACTGATTTCTCTGCTCCAATTTTCACAAGGCCAAAACTGAAGGCTTTGATTTGGGAGATTCTGGGAAAAATCTCTTTCCAAACTCATTCAAGTTGTTGGCCAAATTCATCCCATGCAGTTGTAGGACGAAGGTCCCTATTTCCTTGATGTCCACCCAGATCCTTCTCAGCTTCCAGAGGCACCCACATTCCTCAGCTCATCACCCCCACCACCATCTTTAAAGCCAGCAGTGGTGCATCAAGTCCTTCTCATGCTTTGAACCTCTCTGATTTCCATTTCTGCCTCATCTCTTCTACCATATTTCTTGAGTGATTCTTCTGCCTTCCTCTTCTACTATTAAGAGCTCATATGATTACCATGGGCCTAAGCGGATAATCCAGGGTAATCTCCTTATTTTAAGGTCAACTGGCTAGTAACTAATTCTATCTGCCACGTTCCCTTATAGCAGTGCCTAGATTAGCATTTGACTGAATAACCAGGGTACAGGAGTCTTGAGGGGATATCTTTAGAATTCTTCCAACAGTAGCACATTCATCTGCATTTCCCAAATCTGGATGGATTTGGGGCAATGTCCAGTGTTAGACTATATTCTTGACACTGAAACCTCTAAATACCATTGGGGAAATTTGTCCCCCTTTCTCTTCCAGCCTGCTGATTATCTCAGACTTGTCCTCCAATCTCTCCCTGCCCTCCAGAGGTTTCCTATAAATCTCTGATCCTCCTCATTGCCTCGTCTGTGAGCTCCACCTTCATTATTGACTAGACAAACAGCACTTTTGCTGGTCTGTTGTGTTCTGGAAAGCTTTCAGCTAATTCCCCTGAGCCTTGGATACCTCCCTCAAGCTCTGATGACCCTAGAAAATCTCAGGGCTAGGAAATCCCATTTTCCTGTCTTTTATAATCTTTAGAGACCCCTTGGGAAGCTATTCCTAAGCCCTTTTTTTTTTCCTTCCTGACATACGTAGTCAATTAATTTAACAACTGGGAAAGAAAAAAATTTAATTACTATTACATTTATTAATAATCTCAACTATTTTAGGGCCTACGTGCTTATACTTCATAATACCAAGGTTTAGAGCAATCATTCCCACAATTTGTTGTGCATTAGGACCTTGATAAATGCAGATTATTGGGCCTACACCAAAGGTTCAGTAAATCTGGAGTAGGATCCCAGGAAATCTGCACTCAATGAGGATCTCAGGAAAGAGTTAGAATATGTCCAAGTTTGGACAGCTAGTAAGCAGCAGCAACATTTAAGCTGAAGTCCAGGGCGAAGAGTATCTGTCTCTCCTTTTTACATAGTGAATGGAAGTGTGTAGGTTGTTAAGAACTAGGGCTTCCCCAAGGAGTCCTTGCAAGTGGCCCCTACTGTGCTATGTCTGGACACTCACTCATCAAAGGCACTTTGCTTCTCCACATCCCTACTTGTCTGTGCCTTTACCATTATCATCCCAGTGCCGATGATCAGCTTCCATCCTGGCTTCCCCACACTGGAGGGCCACTCGGCTTCAGTGCCCTTTGTTAAGACACTGTTGGTACCCATAGCATCATGAAGGAGCTACTTTGGGACTGTATTCCAATATATGAATGAGACTGAGCCTTTTATGAAATTCAAGAGAAAGAGAATGAACCTTTATTAAGAGAAAGGGAAATAAACTGAGCACTTATGAAGTGCCACCTGTGTGCACCTAGTTGGCAACGTAAGAGCTAGAGGAGTACCTAGTTCTTGTAGACTCAGTACAGCTTACTGAAAAGTGATATCTCATTTGTAAATGATATCTCATTTAACCCTCCACAATAATACTTTAAGGTATGTATTATCATTCCTATTTTGCAGATGAAAAAATTGTAACTGAGAGAGATTACAAAACTCATACACTGTCATGCAGCCAGTTAGAGGGAATGTCAAGATTTAAACCCAGGTGTCCTACTCTAAAGCTCATTCTTCCCATTTATATACACTTCTCTTCTAAACTCAAAAATGCCAATGTTTACATAAACATTTTATATCTATAATCTAGGATGTTAAAATTATGCATTTTGCAGTTGTTTGCATTTTTTTGGGCCTTGTATATAGCTTTCACACATCTCTAAATATTAATTATAAGTGCTTTCTCTTACACTTCTCCTCATTACACAATAACAAAATAAATAAAATGTGCTTACCACTGCAACTCTCCCATGGGCCTTCCCCACACATTTGACTGTCTCGCCCAAACATTCAAAATAGGCATATGTACATCTAAAAACACACTCCTTCCACTTACGCTTCCTTCCCACTTCCTCTTATTGATGGAACCAGTCAGCCTTCCACTGGGCTATTGGCTCCTCTAGCCAATCCCAGCCTTCTTAGCCATTGCGAAGCTGTGCCTCCCCCAGGATATCCCTGGCACTCCCAGGGCACTACCACCACCTCCCTTCCAAGACAGCTCCCCAAGGATCCTATTCAGCCTCCCCAGCAGTCCACAGGGCAGGCACTCCTTTGAAAGTTCCATCATGGGCTGGCTGTGCTGAGGTCCGTGGTATCTGGGAGAATATCAGATGGACTTAATGATCATCTGCCTTTCTGTCATCTCCATTTCCATATCAGGTAGATGTCAAGGAAACAAGGACCCCAGACCACAGTATCTTTGCACTCAGAGAGACATATCTTTCACTAAGTCACATTTCAATACCATGGCTCTGGTGTTAGTGGTGAGGGAATGTTGGAAATGGCTATAGCGGAACTGCGTTTGCTGTTTTCCTTTTGATACTGAGTACCTTCCCTATCATGATCCATGTAATAAATCCCTTCTAGAATTTCTTCCCGTCAAAAATGGCTGTGTTTGTTTTCTTTATCAGAAAAAGAAAAGCTGTATCACCCATACTGTGTCCCTTTTTGCTATAGCTGCTAGCAAGCTCAAGAGTTAAATTTAGTGCTCAATTACATTGATGATCTCATTCTCAGTTTCTGAAAAAAAAAATTGTCTTCCCTTTTCTTCTCTATGATTTCTGAGCTTTGGAGGCACTGGAAATTTAGAGAAGAGTCCATGCTATCTTTTTGCTTGAATCTCCTGCTTTTCAGAAGTTCTTGTGGCTATCCGCTGGGGATTAAGGGAGTTAATTTCAGCTATGTCACAACCCTTCTCTCTTATGGATTCTTACTAATCAAGAAGGATAGCAGCACAATTATCAATATCATTGTACAATGCACTGAGGTTCCTAATAAATACTGAGAAGGAAATGTGTCTTATATACAAAGCCAGATTTCACCCCTACCCCCATCACAAATTGTCCAAATTGTGTTTTCAGGACCCATCTGTGGCCCATGGCCTAATCACTTCCCAGTAATAACCAGAGAGGAAGGCAGAGGGAGGCGACCTCCTGGATTGGCTCTGGAGGGGCGCTCTAAGCCGTGGCCCAGTCAGCTTCCTGGATAGACCAGCAGCAGAGGCCAGCACAGGAGAGAGAGAAACCAACGTGACTAGTGATCCTCACCACCTCAGTACCACTGCCTGCCATGGCGCAGGTGGTTCCCACAAGGTGTTTCACTGAGGAGGGTTATGACTGGGCTGAAATCCTATTTACTCTGTACCTTTTTATAATTCATTCTCTCAGACGGGGGTGCCTTCCTCTAATTCACACAAAGGCTGTGTATGCGCCACGGGGACCCCACTTCCTCTGATGAGGAAGGGTAAGTGTGGGAGCGTGGCGTGAGTGTCTGAAAGTGTTCTTCCAATGCTCTTTTCTTTGGGGCATGGTGCAAGTGTCCCCTCCTCTGTGAATGGGTGAGGAGCCGAGTTAGTAAATATTGTCCGCCTGTAATTGTAGAATTCTACAAAGAAGGATAGGACATTAGGAGAGAGAGTCGTGTCCAAAAGGTGAAAAGGAGCATTGAATTGTCACTAGTCCACACATTCAGCAGTATTAACTTAGTGCCTGCTGTGTGCCAGACACAGTGCTAGGCATCTGAGATACTTCGGTGAATAAGACCAAGTCTGCCAGCATACTCAGGTTCGGGTTTCCATTCCCTGTGTTCCCTTAGGCAAGTTATTTCCTCACCTGTGAAATGCAGTTCTGTAACATCAACATTGTTCATGTTCTCTCCTACTTCCAGCATTCTTCCCCTATATCTAGCTCTCCGGGGAGCTTCCTGAGGGATGTTCTTTCACAGTTACTCACTTGGGAAGATACATCCCCAGAGTTCCTCTCTGGTCTCTTATTTGAATTTTATATCTTCCTGTGTGTTAAATTCAAAGCCACAGTTCTCATCTGATTGCCCTGTTATTTACCAAGAAAAACTAGCAGCGGGTAGCTTCACCGAATTGAAGAATCCCTTCATTCACAGATGTAGGTGAGTCATTGGGAAGCCAGAGCAGGGGACACTGAGCAAGGAAGGACAAGAGGAGAGGCTGGGAAGCGAGTGAAGGCCGGCCCAGGAGAGGTGCAGGAGGCGGTGAAGACATTCCCACTGCGAAAAGAGACCACGGGAGAAGTTGTAACAGGGAGTGACAGGACCAGATTTGCATTTGAGAACAATCAGTCTGGCTCCATTGCAGAGAGGAGCACAATTAGAGACAGGGAGGTTTGCTCAGGGGTTTTCTCAGCAATTAGGAAGGGCTTAACAGTGGTCTGAATTAAGGAAGTGAATGACCAGGAGGATGAAGAAAAGATGGATTTGGAAAAGTTTGGGAAGATGAAATGTATAAGAAGTAGGGATTGATAAAATCTGCATAGAGAGGGAGGATTCAAGAAAGAGGGCCCCCAGGTTTCTGGTTTGGGCCACTGAATGGTGTCTGTGCCCTGCAATATGCCAATTCTAGCTGGGGGCGGAATCTGGAGAGAATAATTAAATGGGGCTGGAGGTGAAGGAAAGGACCTCAGTAGACCACTCAGCTCCCCCGTTTTGATGCAGACAGCATGCCCACACCTGGCTGAGCTCGGGACCATGCACATCATAGGAGCTGAGTAAATGCATGTTGTGTGAATTAATTTTATAACGTGAGTCTAAAGTGAGCTCCAGTATTGATACCCACAATCTTCAAGCTAGGCTTGGAGAAACCAGCATCTTTCACCTTCTAGAAATGTCCTGAGACAATACCTTGATGAATGAGAGACGTGAAGGTGGGACTGTGAACAAGCCTTGAAGGCATTTCAATCCAACATCCTTTTCAGTTCTGGAATCTCTCAGAGAATGACATATTCCATATAAGCATATGATTCCGATTGACTTTAATGAGGTTCCCTTGCAAACCACAGATTCTGAATTATCCCCTTGTCGGTATAATATTTATAGGAGACATATTACTTTACCCTGATACCCCTTAGGCACCGTTACACTGAATTCTGACAGTAGTAGGACTAAATCATACCATCTTTTACTAGAATGCCCCTGTTACATGTTGATTTCTTGTAAGCCACAGAAAATAGGTATTTATAAGAAAAGGGCATTTTTTTAAAAACAAAGGTATTTAATTCCATGTTAAGAAATATCAAACACAATCTTCCTATGGTGTTTATTTTATTCCATTTTTGTTTAATCTAAGGACAAGGCATTTTTCTTTGGGGGAGGAAGGGATAGTTTTTCCCAAGTCTGGAGATTAAACAATTTAGTAGGCATTTCACGTTCAGCTCACAAAAAGGGGATTTGCATATGAACTTGTTTCGGCGAGAAAACACATCTGAACGTGTTTCATGGGAACTGTCTCTATCCATGGCAGCTCCTTTTGACCATCTCCTTCTTGTTTTTTTTCTCCATCCCTCCAGGTCACTGGATTGAAACTGTCTCAGGACCTCGACGATCTTGCTATTCTGTACCTGGCCACAGTTCAAGCCATTGCTGTAAGACACTGTAATGACATTTTTAAAGAGACTTAGAGCTGTCAATATGCTCTGTGCTACTTGTTCCCCAAGACACATAATATGCTTTTATGACAGAGATTCTTAATTAAAAAGGAGCTTGCAAAAAGGAGATGCTTGAATGTCCAGAATGTTGATGAAGATCCCTACCTGCTTTAACTAATAACCTCACATAACTAAAAGCAGAAAGGAGTTAAAGTCTTTGAATATTATACTTGTCATTTATCTGATTTGTCTTCTAAAGTTAATTAAATAATAGTAAGCAAGCAGATGCCATGTATGCTTACGTTAGGAAAAATTGGTATTAAGAATGTCCGAATTTATAAAGCACATGATAATTGTTCTTTTGCAAAAGGATTCATTATAGGGTTCCTTTAAATAGTAAGCTTCCTTACAACATGAAAGTGTGTGTTTTTAGATAATTAGCTGCTTAAATGAGAGGTTAGGATGGTTAGGGAGGAAGAGGTGAATTTAATTCTAAAATGATAGGAGCGTCTAAAGATAAATCAAAAATAGAAACAAAAATCCTAAAAGCTCAAACATTGTCTAAGGAATCACTCTTCTTATCTAGAGGTGATCTACGGGTGGGCTGCAAAAGGATTCTAAACCTGGAAATCACATACAAAAGGTTGTACATGTGTACATATTCTAAAGTGAGAGAGTGGGCCGTTGCTTTCAGGGTCTCAAAGCAGGTACCCCAAAATAATAGTTAATGCAGTGAGGCTTAGCCACTTGTGGAAAGAGAATGGGAACCAACAAAAAAGAAAAATCAATGCCCTAAATTTTGATTCAACATTTATTTTTCAGTGACACCTATTTAAACAAATATTTTTGTCTGTTAATGCTATAAGTACATATATAATATAGAATTATTCTGTTTGTCCATATAACTGTATAACCTCATTACTTTAAATAATAGAACTATATGCATATTTATTCATATCATCAATGAAAGTGCTTTTTTTAATGCTCAGAATCGTCCAGGTGCTATGTATTTATAATAAAGAATGAAATTTCCCAAATAATAATAATATTCATAATACTAAAGAAATATACCTTCTTTATTGCAATTGCATGTGAGTATGGAATTGGCCAACTTGATTCAATAATCCTTTTAGATTATAGACTAGCTTGACAGTATGTTCCTGAAGCAACATTCTTATTGATTTAATAGCTTGGCCAGTTCAGTGAAATCAATCAGGCAGCTTTATGCATGGAAACGTGGTCAAAAACAGACAATGACGTCTGTCAAAATGGAGGAAATTAATAGTAAAATGAAAACAGAGAACAGAAGTATGTATCGGTAGTAAAGACAATTATGGATAATAAAAATGGTGATGGTGGTGGTAATAATAAATAGAGTTTGGGGGTATTTATTATGTACCAGGCACTGTGCTAAATATTTTATACACATTATCTGATTTAACCTTATAAGGTAGATAGTATAATCCTCATTCCACATATTAGAAACCTAAGCTTCCTTGTGGTAACTTGCTCAGGGTCATATAGCTAGTACATGGCAGAGCTGAGATTTGAGCCCAGCTTTCTAAAATAAAATGAGATGTATGAAGTACAGTCACACATGGCATAATGACATTCAGTCAACAAGGGACTGTATGTACGATTGTGGTCCCATGAAATTATAATACTGTATTTTTACTGTACCTTTCTATTTTTAGATATGTTCAGATACATAAATGCTCACCATTGTTTACAGTTGCCTATAGTATTCAGCACAGTAACATGCTGTACAGGCTTCTAGTCTGGGGGCAATGGGCTATACCATATAGCCTAGCTGTGCAGTAGGCTGTACCATCCAGGTTTGTGAACGTATACTCTGTGATGTTTGCATGACAAAATCTCCTAATGATGCATTTCCCAGAATCGTTAAGTGACACATGACTGTATCAAGGAAATTTTACTTTCTGATATGATTTGTTATATGAAAAGCTTTATAATATAACCAATCACTTATATTGAAATGAATAATCCTGGATAATCCGAGCTGCATGATGCTCTCTCCCTTCTGAGCACATGCTAAGAGGACATGAAGGACAAGGCCAAACAAAATTGGCCAAGAGTCACCATCACATGATGGTAATGACTGTTACCTTTCAGCAGACACTGACTTTGTGCCAGGCACCAAACAGAGTGCCTTACCTACCTGTAGCTTAGAATGGTAACCCTGTAAGTAGATGGGTTTGTTCTCATTTTACAGATGGGGGAAGACCATTTGCCAGGGTCAAACAGCTAGTGCATGGTAGTTGGAATTTGAACCTCTATCCCTCTCACTCCCAGGCTCCTGCTCCTTCTGCTTTTCCATGCTGCATTTTTCTTTGATCTGTTTCTAAAAGCTGCATGGATAAAATAAGCTTTCAGGCATTCCCGAGAACAGTTTTTTACTTAACACATGTGAGAAAACATCATTAATTTGGCCTGGGATTGTTTCACAAAGGTGCCTTTCCTGGTAAGAATACTGAACAGAAGTCCAGGAATGTATAAATGAGGTTAAACTTAATGCAGGCAGAGGGGGAGAGGGGGAGCCAGCTACATTTTCCCAAGTACCACACAC
This sequence comes from Avahi laniger, assembly GCA_963575035.1. Classification (NCBI taxonomy): domain Eukaryota; kingdom Metazoa; phylum Chordata; class Mammalia; order Primates; family Indriidae; genus Avahi; species Avahi laniger. Next base: position 15,761 of record CAUYSK010081071.1, read on the forward strand.
TTGGAAAATCAATCTTGTATTTAATGGGCCGTACATGTATTAAAAGCTATCATATTTATTCTGTCCATCGTCTTAATGACCTTTATAATACCACAAAGGAAAGGCATTTTAAGACAGAGATTTTTCGATGAGGCTTTATTGTGGTGTCAGTTGAATGGTGAGGGGTTCAGTCTGTTTTGCAAAAGTATCCAAACGTGCTGATCTTTTAGGCAAAAATGTGCATTTTAATGAGGCATTCTGATAACAGATATTTTTGCATAATGTTCAACTTGGAAAATTTTTTTTGTTTATTTCATTGGCCCTGAATATTGCCTTAGCATCTATTTGTTGTTGGTGAGTTAAAGTTAAACAGATTCCTTCCTCTCTGTAGTTATATGTATGGTTGGTATTTTGTAGGGATGGAATGAAATTTAGGCGAAATTGCAATGAAGTTAACTTGGGACTGTGCGAAACCCGCCGTGAAGTAAAATTCTCTCTTGATCACACTTAATTGAAAGACCTGTCAACCACCCAGTTTATCCACAGCCTGTGCATCTATAGTTTTCTTTGCAGAACAGACCCTTAAAAAGTACTATTTGCATTTGAAGTCTCTTGATTTGCATTTGGTTCTGTGCATTCCCAGTGGAATAGCCTAATTTTAATTTAAATTTCTCTGTGAAAACATTTTTTCCAGAAAGGTGAGCACAAAATCATTTTTGTACAAAGCCCCTTGGTGGGATATTTCAGTAGTGTGGAGCATTATACAGAGTGGAGTCTGGGACACCAAAAGGGAATGCCGTGTAACAAACCACTGGCCGAGTGGGAAATCCTAGCCTGCAATGCCACACACGGGAGAGACAGGCTGTCACAGCCCCTCTCAAGGAGTGCCTCTTATTAGAATCATTTCTTTTGTTTTCCCAGGAAATGTGCTTTGTATTAATCCTTGTGTCAGGACTGCTAATCACATGGTCCTAGGTCCCTGGTTTTAGAAATACCAGAAATATCAGTTTTACGTGGCATTTCCATACAGATTAGAAGACAGCTACCTTCCCTCCCATACAGAATGTATTGCCACAGTCAAATTATATGTCACCTAAGTGGGGATAACAATAGGCAGCTTTCACATTTGCCTTGGGATTGGAGATGGCATTAACATGCATAGCAGGGTGCCTATCATGTAGCTGATGACCAAAATGGCTTTCATTTGTAAGCACCTTCCATAGGCTGGACTTTCTTCTGCAAGTTTTACATGTGCTGCCTACAGCAGCAACCTCGTGAGGTAGGTATTACTGTATTTTATCAAGTCTAAGATGAAATTTTTAATTTTTTTGCATGGTAACATTTCTGACAATCCATAGAATTTTTAACTGAATGAATATGGTGTTATTATTCCCACTCAAAAAATGAGAATTGAGTCATAGAAAGATTAGGCACAAGAAATATGTGAAGTGCCTGAATGCCAACTTAGGTTTTTTTCATTCAAAACTCACGCTCCTAGCTACGACAGATTCATACCCTAGAGTAGACCAGGGTTGCCTAGAATCCACCGGCGTCAAATGATCCATGTTGGACTTAAGGACATCTGTAGACTTCCTAAAATTATCTATAATACTATTGTGTAGGTGACTGTTTTTCTGGGGAGATCAGTATGTTTTATCATATTCTCAAGGGGGTTCATGACCCCCCAAAAAGCTTAAGAAAGAACATCTGGGGGTAATCAGCCGTTGTCAGCAAGCAGGATCTGGCCTTATATGGTACAACATGTTTTAATTTTTTTTAACACACTACATCTGTGGACTGTCTTTGGCAGCCCAAGTTTTACCTAATCCATATTTTTACCAGATTCGTGAATAGCTTCAACAAACCCTAAAGACCTCTGGGCTAGAACTGCTGCCTTTTACTTCTGAACTGCTGCTGTTTTTCATTATTTACTCCACTGCAATTGCTATTTCATGTCCTACGGTCCCCAGATCACCCTCTGACCACTCCCACCCACACTCCCTGGGGAGACAGCTCTCCAGACAGCCTCCTGGAAGGAGGCTTCACCTGCCCTGCATCCCTGCCCACCTGGGACCAGAGATCAGGGTAACATCCTCCTGACTTTCCGAACCCTATTCCTTACTGTGGCCAAACTTCTGTTCCTTCTTGCTACTTCTTCTCCCTCTCTGTGCACTTGGGTACCAACCCCACAACACAGTCACACTTTCTCTAAAAACTATGATATTGGCTTGTATCTTCTCTCCAGCCCAAGATATACCTTCTTCTTCTTGGTGGTCATGCCATCTCTGGAGACATTTTGGCCTCCCAGATCTCTTCTGACCCTCTCTTCCCTCCACTTTAGCTGTTCACTCCCAAAACACTTGGTAAATGTTCCCTGCCATTTACTTTTGCTGCCATACTAATGCTCCCATGTCCATACCTAGGAGCTTCCCCATTTCCCAGAATTTGCTCCAACTCTAAACATTCCCAGCCTCTCCATCCATTCCTCATATTTCTCAAATGGCACCATGTGCCTGCCTCTGTAAGGCCACATCACAGCTCGTTTTTTTTAATCCTTACCCTAAGTAAATTATGATTTTTGAACTTCTATTAATAGTTTTTTGAACTTTCAAATAAATTATAATTTTCAGCTACCTGAATATTCTACCTAAAGCTAAAGAATTATATGTTAAGATTCATCTCCATGACTCTGAGATAGTATCCTTTTCTCAAAAAATAATGACTTTTACTGAGTTTGGTAAACTTAGCAAGACAGGGATGAGAATAATGCATTTTAGGAAAGTGTTAAGACACAAGGGCTGGATTGAAAATATGGTGAAGCCCTGAGCTGTCCAGAGCATGGGATTTCTGCATCATCGCAGGTCATTAAGGACTGACAGGAATAGACTGGCTCAGAAGTCATCTTATTAGAAAACCACTACCTGGTTTCAGGTGATAACAATGACAATATCAGCCCTTTGCCAGCCGGAAGCCTTGTATCTCGCCTTCTTTACGTAACTAGAGCCCTCTTTCCATGTTTCTGCTGCTGGACTTTTTGGTGCCTTTGCTAAGGAAAAGGTTGTTAGTTCCCATTGGTGAAGGAAAACTGACCCAGGTACCACTGACTCTGTTCATTTCAGAGCAATGTTGCAATCACTCCATTTCCACTACCTAATAGAGGGCCCAGGCCACAGTAGACACTCCTCAAATATTTGTTTAAATGAACTGTGTTAATATAAACTGTGTTGACATTGTCTACTGTTTTTGTCAGTGTTGGGTAACTACTGATAGAAGCAACTGGTGTAGTAATTAAGGGGGGTTTGGAGTCAGGCAGGCCCAGGTTGGAATTCCCACTCTGCAATTTAATTAACTGTGTGATCATAGGAAACATAATCTCTCTGGGTCTCCACTTTCTGAGATAGTGTATGTGAAGCTCGTATTGCAGTGTCTAGCACTGGGTAAACACTTAGTAAATGTTCCCTATTATTTACTTTCACTACCGTACTAATGCTTTCTTCTGTTTTTCCCTTTAAGTTCGGGACCCGCTTCATTATAGAGGCCATGGAGGCAGCAGGGCACTCTATCAGTACTCTTTTTTTGTGTGGAGGCCTGAGCAAGAATCCCCTTTTTGTGCAAATGCACGCAGACATCACTGGTAAGTCTGGGGAGGAGGAGGGAAGGCCAATTTAGGCTTGATGGCAAATGGGTGTGGCCAAGTGCTGGGCAAGATGAGAATGGGAGGATATGGGTGGTGCACCAGATTATCAAGATAATTGTGAAGTCTTTATATTAATGACAGGAAAAGTGACTTCCATGTATATCCAACTCTTGAACCATGGTGAGAAATGAGACGAGAGGTGGGCAAGGGCTAGATCTTCATTCATTCATTTACTCAGCAGTTTTGAGTGCCACTCCTCATTCAGACATTGTGTCGGAGATACGGAGATGAGCAAGACATGATTCTTATCCCAAGGAGCTCAAAGTCTATTGAGGACGGCAAACAGCAAACAGACAAATACAGTGTGACAAGCGCTTGAGTGAGAAAAGCTCAGGGTATTGTGGAAACACAGTGGGACCCCTCACCTAGTTCTGGACCTGTGATAGCCCGGGGCATGTGGTCTTGAAGAAAGAATGCAGAGCCAAGATGCTGTGGGAAACATGGGTCTGGCTACAAACTGGGGAATTTAAACCTAAACCCCTGAGATTCTGTGATTCCTTCTCAGCTCGTCAGAATTAGGGATCATGACACAGATGGAGGGAATCCAGAATAAGGGACTCAGCTCTTTGTGATACAGGCAAACAGTAGCAGAGCAGGATCCTTAGTGGAGCCTCTGGGCCCCAAAGAAGGGGCCCCATTGACAGGAGGCTTGTTGGTGTCACAGAGGCTGACCTGGATGTCTGTCTCTCTGCACCTGGTGCTGTCACCCCTCTTGCCCCTTGCTCCCCAGCATCACTTGTGGACTGGTGTTCCCTCCTAGGACCCATCTCCAGGTGGCCAGGTACCAGGACAGGGCAAGGGGAAGAAAGTAGGGGTAGAGTGGACTCTTCCCCCAGCCCCAGCTCCAGTCTGATCTGAGCCCACCTTACTTAGGCCTCCATTCATCATGTCCCCTTGCTGTCCCCTGTCTCTGGCTTCCTTACCTCTAGCAGCTGTATGGATCAGATTCTCTGCCCCATCACATCTCCCTCCCCCCCCCCCAGGCCACAAGATTTCTGCAGATGAGAGCCTTGTCTAACACTATGGACATGGGTGATATTTGCACCTTTTGAGTTAAAACTAAATAAATCACTTACCTCCATATTATAGACAAGTAGACTGAGGCACAGGCGGAGGGCAGTAAGAAAAGCATGCAGTCTAAGGATAGAGCTATCAAGTTGTGAGGTACAGAAATGACTGCCATTAACCAAGCGCCTAGTCTGTGTCAGTGTGAATCACTCTACATACATTTAATCCTCACATACTGCCAAAAGGTAGTACAGAAATCGGTGTTCCTGTCTTGCAGACAAGCACACTAAGGATCAGGGAGGTGAATTAGATGGACGTTCCAAAGTCAAACAGTCAGTGAGGGGCAGGCCCAGGATTGTAACCCAGGCAGATGTGGGCCCAGCACTCCTCTATGCTGTGCTGCTGACCCAGGTCTCTTGACTCTTCTGCCCAGTTTGTTCCATTTGATGATGAGCCCACTTTCCTGGGCTCATCTGAAAGAGCAAAGACATAAAAAGAGTCCCAATTACCTTATAATCTTCCCCAGGAGAAAAACTATAACTATATCTTATCTAAAAAGCAGCTGGCTGGTTCAGGTAAGGTTCAAAGTTAAAATCTGAAGCCTTCTACTAGCCAAAAAGACTTCCTACCTGGATGCAGGAGGGAAGATGAAAGTCAGCTTTGAGCAACATACCACCCGAGGGAATGGGAAACAGGCAGAGCAGACTGGCGGGGATTGGACACTGCCGTTCTGGCCTCGGTGAAAATGGGTCATCTTCCAGGCCTGACATGGCTGAGCTGAGTCAGAAGCAGGGGGGTGCAGCAGCGTCACAGAAAGTTCTGCTTTGGAAACTGTTCTCCTCCAGGCTGTTGAATGAAAACGCTGTTAATCGTTATTTGGATTCGGATTGAAACTGGACTCTTTGTCTCTAACTATGGACCAGTTACAGTTCCAGACAAAGGGACCTTTTCTTTGGCCTGGAATTCCTCTGCCTTTGGAAGCCTGTGACTGACAAGTGATGGCAAAGTGCATCTGCCTTTGAATGCTTTGGGTTCTGCTAAACTCATTAATGCATCAGATAAAATAGTTCACATTCCAAGCGAGGCTGCCCTCTTCCTCTCCTTCACCCAGCACTCCGGGAAAAGAACACATTTGCATTTGTCCCTGTAAAAGGCACGTACACAGCAGCCTGTAAATAGGTAGTAGCTTTGGTGCCTTTAAACATTGCATTTGCTCTAGTTTTCCTACAAAGAAAGACTTAGGGAGGATCGTAGACCTGGTATGTGATTCTCAGAAATACACGTGAAAAAGCACAATGGAATGTGGAAGACTCTTTTTGAGATAGTGTGAAATAGTGGAAAAAGCAAGAGACCAGCCCTGTGACTTTGAGCAAGTTGCTGTACCTCTCTGAGCCTCAGTTCCCTCCTCTGGAAAACAGAAATGTTACCATCTCCCACTGTAGTCTGTGCTTGCTGAGAAATGAAAGCTTGCACGTTTGTGAGCACCAAGCTCTGTGCCTGGCTCAAAGTAGATGATCAATAAATGTTAGTTCACTTCATCCCTCCAGGTAGCACCATGCCACAAAGGAGGAGGCACGTTTGAGAAAAGCAGTTTAAAATTTTGTAAGCTAGTCTGTCATTTTGGGAACAGACTGCTCCATGCAAGCAAGGAAAAGGGGGCTTTGCCAACTTGGAAAATGTTTACATGAGACAGAAGAACCTCCTTGTACCCTGGCCACTTAGTTAGCTGTGGTTACAAAAAATACATGGTGTGTACTAAGTAATTGTAGGTTTTCCTCACTTACTTGGGACTAAATGTTCCTTCTTCTAAATTTTGTTTTCAATACTGGCAGTTTCAGTAGGGGTTTCCCTCTTCCTGTCTTATTCATTATTTTTAATCATTTATTCATTCATTTATTCACTCAAAAGCATTCTCTGAGCATACCAGCCTGCCAAGTCCTGAGCTTGGCACAGGAATACAAAGAAGAACAATAATGTCCTGCCAAGTGGTTCGTTATAAAACACAGAAAAAGTACCCTTGGTCCTCTGACCAATATCCAAACAGAGTAGAGTGGGGACCCAGAGGACAGAGGTGTCAGTATCAGTCAGGTCCAGGCAGGGAACACATTCAAATTGGGTTAACTGGAGAAAAGTTGAATAAAGAGTCTATTTACGGAGGTGTGGGCAGGGTGTAGGAAACCCAGACAACCAGTAAGTGCCCTGGGGATACTAACAGTGTTTTCACCCCTGGGCTTTCAGGGTGAAGGCACCGGCAGAGCCCAGCCTGAGACTGAGGGGCTACATGAAGAGGGCAGCCCAGCAGGAGCCTAGTCAAGGATGTGTGGGGGAGCAGGGTTGCAGGGAGGGCACAGATGTGGTCCCCACAGGCCAGTCTCCCAGGGCTCAGGGCGGGTGGGAGGAGGAAAGGAGGAGGGGTGGTGGGTCTGTAGGGCAAATGGAAGCAGTGGGTTGGTCCCCCCAGGGTAATAGGTGTGAGGAGAGACTTCAGAGGTAAGGTAAACTTTAAGAATCATAACGGCTAATGCTAATTTAGTACTTTCTTTAAGTCAAGCACTGTTTTAAATCCCATACTTACAACAGCACTTTTAATCCTCTCAGCAACCCTACGAACACAGGTGAAATTTTAACCTCATTTTGCAGATAAGAAAACTGAGGCACAGAAAGGTTAGGTAACTTGCGTAGGATCACACAACTAAGTCAGTGAGGAAGCCAGCACTTAAATCCTGGCAGTCTTGTTCTAGAGCACTTTGGGCTGCAACTTGAGAGCTGATAAGGGACCCCCAGGTTCACTCTGGTCTCTGGCTCCCAAGGGGAGGGGGCCTGCAAGTAGCCCTTCCCTTGTCAGAACTAGAGACGCTCTGACAAGAGTGAGGAGGACCTGGGAAGTAAATGGCGTTTGGACGTACTGCCTTTTCCAACATCCCACGCCCCCGGGAAAGCTTGGGTAGGCACAGTCACAGTCGTGTCTGCACCATCCCTGGGAAGTGCCCTCCCCTGATAGGGCCAGCATGGCCCTTCGGTGTGGCCTGGTGTCTCTGCTTCCTGTCGAGGTGGTTGATGGGAAGCTGCCCTGTCCCTTCCCCTCTGGTCCAGTTTCCAGCCCGGTGAAATGCACGTGCAGAGGCTTCGCTCACCTGGCTCTTAATTCTAACGGTAGCAGCAGCCGTGTCTCCAGGGCTTACCACCAGCCAGAAAATGTGCTAGGCACCGCACGTGCGCCCTCTCACTAATGCTCACAGCACGCTCATGCCGTACGGCTTATCTCCATCCCCATTTTGCATGTAGGGAAACCAAGGCTAGGAGTGTGAGTGACGTGCTGAAGGGCAGAGCTAGTGGAACCAGAAACAAATCCAGGTCTGAGCGTTTCCCAGAGCCCCTATCCCACCTGGCACCTTGTTGGCAAAGGCCCAAGCTCTGGCCCAGCAGTGTAGGGGCTGGCGTCCTCCTGGGGGGCTGTATTCTGTTCCCTGCCCCCTTTGGGGTAGCTGGGGCAGCCGAGCCAGCCCTGAAGGAAGGAGATGAGCGAGGAGGTGATGGGATGTGGAAGTGCGTGTCAGGAAAGTCCTCACGGGCAAGATAGGAAGAGAAATCCGTCTTTGGAAAAATATCTTTTATGTCTTGAGTAGAAGAAGATTTTACACCACAGATCTTACCTCTGTGGAATTTGCTGCCATCTCCTGATTAGCAGATAGATAGATGGTATTTGGAGGGCGGTATATACACACAAACACACACACACACATATATATTGAAATCCTAAGAATCCCAAATTATTTCCATTAATCTTAAACCCACCGTGAACCCTCAGGCCCTGGAAGCATGTGGAGGGCTTCTCCCTGCCTGAGACCTCTACTCACACTTCGGATGCCTGTTTAAGCCTTATCTCCCCTGGAATGACCCCTGCCCCAGAAATTCCTTCTCTCGCCATTTAATCACTTGCCCTGTGCTAGGTACTGGTTGAAATGCCAGGATACAGCAGCAGACAAAACCAAGTCCCTCCCCTCAAGGGGCTTAAGTTCTGGCAGGGGAGACAGACACTCAACAAGACAAGTGAGTAAAAGCAGCGCTGGAAGCTAGGGAGAAGTAGAGCAGGGGTCAGGTGTGTTGAGGGGAGGTTGTAGTTGGAAATTGGAAGGCTGGGGAGGGCTCACTGGGGAGGGTGGCAGTTACCACGTGGGTGTCTGGGAGGAAGTGTTCCAGACAGGGAACGGCATGGGCAAGGGCCCTGGAGCATACTGAAGAAACAGCAAGGAGGCCAGGACAGCCTCCTGGGAGGAGGGCAGGAGATCAGCCCCAGAGCACTGGGGCCAGATCCAGGAGGGCGACCGCTTGTCAGCCCCTGATGGGCTGCAGCTTGCGCTCTGAGCGAGGTGGGAAGGCCCTGGGGGGTGAAGCCCACCCTCTTTGCCACTTCCCTTCTCTCGGCACATCTCAGTTAGAGAAGCAGCCCCCTACACAGACCTTATCTCTCTCATCCATCTCCCCTCTGAGACACACACAGTCTGATTCATCCCAGTGTTCCCCAGGCCAGCAAAGCACTTAATAAAACATTCGTTGAACTGAACTTGAACCAAATGGCAGGTAGCAGCTTGCCGAAGCCTGGAAAACCCGGGCACCAAGGTCTCATGAGTTGATGAGTAGGGTGTTGGCTCCCTTGGAGTCCTGGGCTACCACCCCAGCAGGCACAGGCAGTGAAATCTAGAAGCAGGTAATCCCAAGGAACAGGGAACTTTGGGGAGGGTAGAGAGGGGGCGCCTGCTACTGCCTTGACGTCCAGAGTTTTTGCCACTAGGGCTGCAGGCTGGCTCCCCACACTACCCCCAGCCCTGCTCTCTAACCAAGGTGTGGCCTTGTCCTGCGCAGGCATGCCTGTGGTCCTGTCGCAAGAGGTGGAATCTGTTCTTGTGGGCGCTGCTATTCTGGGTGCCTGTGCCTCGGGGGATTTCACTTCTGTACAGGTATGTGAGGACCGAGGGGCGGGCCAGGGCCCCTCCCCTGTCTGAGGCCATCCCTCCTCTTGACAGCAACTCACATCTTGCAAAACACACACAGGATATAATTAAGAAATGATAGGTTCCAGCCAGGGGAAGCACAAACACTTCTAGCCTCAGACATATTTATTGCAGTTTTCTTTTAACTTGGCCTCTGTTAACGTTGGTCATTCTGTTTTTCTGTTAGTTCTCTTTTTTCTACTTTAAAATACCCCTTTAATTCCTTCTTTTAAATTTCCCATTGACTATTTTTCTTAGAGCAAGTGAAACAGGTAAGGCTCAAGACAATTTTTAATGTATATTTCAGATTTTTATTTGCCTATGTCAACCCCACCATTTTGCAAATACCTTTAAGGCCTCTATCAACAAGAGACAAAAATGAAAATGTTAGCAAAAAGGGAATTAAAAGGGAAATTAAGGAACAAAAATATAGGAAGAAGGAAACAATCTAGTGGCTGTGATTAAACAAAATAATTTGGCTCTGAGCTTCCTGGCAGCCAAGACAAAAAAGAACTCATGATAAGTTGTGTAATTCTCATTTTTAAAAAGGGGAAACATACTAGTTTCTGGTGAGAGACAAAGCTTTTCCTACCACCAAATTGCGAAAGACATTGTGCATGTGGGGCTTTATGGAGAGGCTTTGAGTGCTAAAATAACGCAAAAATTAAAGAAAGAATGAGTATAGTATAGAAGTTAAGGGCATAGGCTCTCGTGTTAGACCCCCTGGACTCAACTCCTAGCTTGACTACGTACCAGCTCATGTGACCTTACCACCCTGCTCTGCGCCACCATCTCTTTGTCTGTAATAATGATCGACAGCACATCATGAGTTCTTTCTAGGGGGCAGGCATGTCCATTTATTCCCTGCAACAGTTCTATTATTCCCATTTTATAGTCAAAGAACCTGAGGCGTAAAAAAGTTAAGTAACTTCGCCTATGTTGAAACAGCTAGTAAATGCCAGAACCAAGAAATCTGGCTCCCAAGTCTCAACTGAGAACTCAAAGAGATGTTTGTTCAGCTGAGAATCAGAGAGCTTCCGTGACTTGCCCAAGATCTCAAGGTTAGGACTCTAAATGCCAGATTTTCCACCAGCAGCTCAGTAATTAGAGCTCCATTTATTGTGACCCTTTTATGTGCCAGGCACTATGCTAGGAGCTTTTTGTATAAGCTTCCTAATACCTATAACAACCCTTTATAGGCCAGAGGGATCAGACAACAGAGACCCAGAAAGCTTACAAAACTCAAGGATATACTGTTAGACGTGGACACATGCAAAAGTCTGGTGCTCTTTGTACTGCATTTTGGAAAATATGGTACACTACACACTATCCAAGCCTCTGGAATTAATGGCTGTGAAATATCTCTTCCAAGGAATTGAATCTACTCATGCATATGTGTGGATTTTAACTGAATCTTTAAATAAAGATGGTATAGTTGAATTCTCCACTTTTTCTGGATATTCTGGCTTTTCCTCGAAAACATCACTTGGAGATATTTATTTATTGTTGAAATGTCAATGAATTGTCAATTATTTTAATGTATCAGCTCCTGAAGATGTTCTCACAACTAGATGTCTTGTCCTTCCTGGGCCAAATTATAATATCCAAAACAAAACAGCAGGAATGCTTACTTAAGGCCTGGCATAGGTTACCTCGTGTTGTGGACTGAATGTGTCCCCCCCCTCCGGAGTTCACATGTTGAAGCCCTGAGCCCCATTGTGATGGTGTTTGGAGATGGGGCTTTGGGAATTAATTAGGGCTCGATGAGATTGTGAGGGCGGGTCCCTGATCCTACGGGTCATGATAGTCCTATGGGCCCTTCTATAAAGAGCCACCAGAGAGAGCTCGCTCTCTTTCTCTGCCACGTGAAGACAGCAAGCAGTTGGTTGTCTACAAGCCAAAAGAAGACCCTCACCAGAACCTGGCCATGCTGGTAGCCTAATCTCAGACTTTGAGCCCCAAGAACTGTGATAAATTAATTTCTCTTGTTTAAGCACCCAGTCTATGATTTTTTTTTTTTTTAATGGCAGCCAGAGCTAAGACACCTCATTCGATCTTGACAGTCTTCCTGCTTAGGGGATAGATGTTTGTTTCCTTGTGTTACATATGAGGAGACCAAGACTCAGAGAGATTTTAAGTCGTTTGCCCAACACTACACAGTTAATAAGGACAGAAGCAGAATTGAAATGAAGGTTTCTCTAGATCTGTAGCCTATCCTGATTATCATTCTTTTGCTAATTTGTTCAATTTTTTTCCTTTTTCCTTAAAAGTGTTGTTTGGCTTCGTAAATGTTGAAAGGTATATTTTCTGAAAAGAAACGCCATCAGTCACAAATCAGGAAACTAGCATTTCTAGCTCCAAGGGAATTCCACTCGCATCTTCCCCCAGTCAGAAACTGAGCTTAATTCTACACTGACATCTTCACTGCATGAGATTTGCTTTTAATCTTCTGGAACAGAATTTAAGATATGATGAATCAGATATTGGAACTGATGACTTGAGTAGCAGCTGCAGGGCTCATAGCATCTTAAGGCAAGCTCATGTCTCCTATTCAACACAAGGAAGTATGTGCCTGTCCTGTTGTCAGGAGACATAATCTATAAAGGGAGCGCCCAACTGAGAGAAGCCTGAGGTCTTTTCTGTCATCACTTACCTGGAGGAATCCGTATGGTCTTGAGCCCAGACAATGTCACCTGTCCTCTCTGGGTGTTTGTTCTATATGTTTTGTTTCTTTTTAAAAAATGTTTAACTGGAAAGAATCGCCCCTCCTGTGAGACTGTTGAGATGAAGAGCCTTTGAAAGCCCCAGTGACCTCCCAGATATACTCAACATCATTAGAATGATTGTCCTTTGGGACTGCTTTGGAAATGTAAATGCATGTAGATTTGGCTTCAGTTACCCCTTTCCAAAGAAGAGGAGTCAACCTGTGCACTGGGGACCAGCTTAAGATTCTGGCAAGGTGAGGCAAGACAAACTTGCTTCTTCCCTGTGATTCCTGTTTTTCAACCTGAATATCCACACAGTCTTTGAGCTTCAAAGATCCTAGCTTACTCTGCAGGGTGCCTTCCATTCCTTCCTTTAAGAAAGCTGAGCAATTCCTGCCAGCAACTTAACTATTCGAGCAGGCCAGCTGTTTTTTCTTCTCATAGGTGACACATCTGGCAGTCGGATGGAGGATTTCACTTCTTATCTAGATGGGCGGACTTTGCTAGACCCAGCCAGAGTCAACTCCTTCAGATGGAGGAAAGGCTAGGAAGACTCCAGAGGACCCGAACTGCAGACCCAGGGAAGAGGTTTATATGGCTGGGAGACAGAGTTTCCCCGTTTCCCAGGTCTGTGAACAGATAATACCTTCCTTTAGTGATACTATTGGATCAGAATGGATCCACCGCTGTGGATTTTACTTATATTTAATATCCATTGCAAACTTCTCTGTATTTCAATTCTGGGGGAATTTCATCAGATGGAAGGAGAAATACAATGGATGGAATTTTCTGGTGAGGCATTAATGAGAGGTGTTCAACTACACCATCCAGTGCTATTGCAAATTTTGAAGCATGCTGACAATTCCTAGCTTCCACTGCTGTTCGTTTATCCATTTATATTCCCTTAGGTTCTCTTTCCCTCTCTTCCCCTGCCCTTTGCTGCTCTGTCATCCTCTAGACATCTAAAGTCTATTACTATTTCCTTTTCAAATTAGGATCTCACAAAGGGTAATGATACAGCCACATGTCCATTCTAAAGAATAGAATGGCTAATAATATCTTAAAGAGTTGGACATCTTCAGAAAGAGTATTTTCCTTTTAGAAGTTTTCAAAACCTGTGTCTTCACTAGAGAGTATAATCTCCTTAAGGAAAAGTATTCTTGAGAGCAAGTCATGGTCATCTTTGTTTCTGCGGCTTAGTGAATAATATGGAATAGAACCACAGATATGCTGCTCTCATGGGCAAAGTTCAGCTACTGAGAAGGTGGGAGGGGACACAGGAAGGCAGTCCACCTCCCTTCTTTTACTCCTAGCCATGTGGCATCCATGTAGTCTTGACCTCTGTTGATCTTTCCACCCGGTCACTCTCCCGTCCCCACCTCAGTGTGGTACAAAATGATCCTGTATAATTCTGAATATCCTGGCAAATAAATAATTATACTTAGAAATTGGGAACATCACGTAACACTTCTACGAGCTCCCAGGACCTGGAAAATTAACAAACTGGAGAAAATAAGTTTATGAAACATCACCATGCTTACATTTTCTAAGCACAGACAGTAGAAAGGTTCCGAGAAATGCAAGGACAAATAAAACAAGCAGCGATTTCGAGTTGTTGTGAGAGAAAACCCAATCAAATGGCAAAGATGCAGAAATACGAAATGGCTTTCCACTTTCTGCTTCCTTCTCGCCCCCTGCAGATGTCATTAGCTTTCTGTAATTTCTTATTATAAGGGGCAGTTTTTCCCAAGACTGTTTATACAAAACAAGCTTTAATTCCAGCAGTGGCGTTTGTCTTGACGTGCCCTCCCCCTACCCAAAAGAAGTAGAAGAAGCATCTGAAGCAAAATTCAGCAAAAGGAGACAGTGACAAGAGATCAAAATGAATTCAGCAATCATTTTAAGGGAGTACCAGCGTAAAGAAAATAAGCCCTTGAAATCAACCAATTAATCAAAAACCTTTCTTCCTCCCACCGTGTGAGCGATGCCACCCCTGTAAACCACTGACTCCACGCATTCCCACCATCAACTTTCCCTGTCACGTTCCAGACAGACTCCTGTGTCTCCAGACCAATACATGTAAGTGGCCAGTTGAGAGCTGTGATTACTCACCCTTTCTGTAATGTGCGCCCACAAGATAAACTATCCATGCAGACTGCAGTGGTCTACCCTTGAGGTCAGTCCTTGCAAACATCCTTATTGCTTAGCTGAAGCCTCTCCTATTTTTTTTTTCATGAAATTTACTTTATTTAGAGCCAGTTATATTCATTACCCAGCCCTCGCTTCTAAGCTTATGATTTTTGTATACAATATGTCTCCCATTCTGTTTTATTTTGTGAGAGTCAACTTTCTGTGATTTTTAGTTTGATTTGGCTTCCTATCACCATAAATACTAGCTTTGCAATTTGCAAAGTAAAGCTGGATATCATGACTTTAATTTCTGGAGGTTTAGAAAGACTGAAATATAGTGGATGTTCTGAAGTATGAAACATCCTATTTCTTGGTGCAGTCTTAGTTTGCATGGTTTTTTTTTTCTTTTTTAGCAGTATAACCAATAATTCATAAACACTGGAGGAAAAAGAAAATTTAATTGAGATGAAAGAAAATATGAAAACTGATCTTTTTATCCTAAAATAGCCTACTTTAGATTATTTAATTATGAACTATTTAAAATTCTGGTTTCTGTTCTTTTAATCTTTTCATATATACTTTTAAATCATTTTATACTTTTTAAATTATAAAAATGTTTCCATACAATGCATACTGTTTTATAGCTTTTTTCCCCACCCAAAAATATATTGTAAACCTCTTTATCATTTTTGTAGGCTGCATAATTTTCTACCCCCTAAAATATATCATCACTTATTTCACCAGTTCCCAAGTCTTAAATATTTAGGTTTTCTCCATTGTTTTAAAGAATGCTGCAGCTAACAACCCTGTAGCTAAATGTGTGCACACATCCCTAAATTATCTCCATAAAATAAATTATGGAGGTATCTAATTATTGGGGCAAAAAGTTTGCCCAACTTTTAGGGTTTCAATATATAGTAATAATTTATAGTCCCACCAATAGTGTGTGAAATTTCAGGGTTTACATTTCTTGTGTACAAGAAGTCTCTTGCAGAACATTTTAGTTCCACTTAGCTTTCATCTCCAGGCCTCTTATAATCCTATTCATTTCACATATGGTCCTGATATTATCAACTTTTTTTCATGGCCTTTTGCCCTTTGCTGCTTAAGCATGTGTTTCTGGAGATACGAGATTCTGGCTTCTAATTAAATAGATTCAGATTACTGATTGAATTTTCTCAGTATCCTGTTCCATATGTCAATGTCCCACAGAAAGTCAACAGAACACTTTGGAATGGTGATTAACAGTTGAAAGAAGAATTAAATAAGAATGTGATGTTGGCCCTAACATTCATTATACTTATTGCCACACCTGGTTAACAATACATTCTTATTTTTTTTAAGAATTCCTCTCCTCCAGAAAAACAAAATTAAACAAAAACAAATCAGGTTCTGGTTCCAGTTTGCAGAATGGTACCATGGATATAAAAGTCAGAGTATTAGCTCAAAATTAGAATTCTTTTTTTAGGAAATTATTTCAATATAATATATGTAACATATGACTCTCCTGTTCTTTATAGGGTGATCCAGGAACAGGGCCTGTTATCTTTCATGAATTATCATTCATAGAATCCTTGAAGCAACCCAGTGGGTGTGAACAGTGCCCCTTGTACAGATGAGGACTCTGAAGCACAGAGACATTATGTAACTTGCTTGATACAAAGTGCATGTTCTTTTTATTCCATCACACCATTTCCTAGTAAAAATACATCCATTGCCAAGGAAGTACATAGATTCCAATATGGCAACCCAGTTGCTCTTCACAAGGTGGGATGGTCCATAAAAAAGATTAGCATCACACGTTTGTCATCACTGCTTGGCTAAGTGTTAAGCATAGAAATAAAAATAAGAAAGGTGCCATCTTGGTTTGGAAATATTCTAATTCATTTGCCCAAAGAAGACTTCATACCATGCTCACCAGTATTATTTTGCTTTATTTATCTGTTTTTCATCATAATGTACCAGTTTACTTTTTGTAGATACAAAAAGGCAAATACTAAAAAACACTTTAATTAGGAACTTTAATTAAAGGACACTATTAACAAAAAGATTTAGGCTAACAAAACATATTTTTCTCAACTATCTCTCTCCCCTCTCCCACAATTTTTATTCAGGAACTTAAGAATTGGACTTTTATAAAAGCAAACAATGACCAAACATCTGCTGAGTTCTTAGACATTTAGGATTATAGAACTATATTTCTAAAATAAGGTTTACCTAACTCTTTGACTTTTTTCAAGACAACATTTCATACTGGTACAAATCTTTAAAAATATAATAATATGTAAGATCATCTCCTAGGAAGAAATGCTTATAAGTAATCAATTCCTCACTCTAATTACTATTTATGCCTTTTTATTATAAATTTCCTTGTTGGAGTAAACTGGAAATAGATTTTTTTTTCCTTTACACTGGGAGAAGTCATGAACAGCAATGAAATCCATGCTGTATGAGCTTAATATTCAACACAGCAAATTAAGCTGTGGAATCAAATAAGAGATCTGAAAGATAAGGCTTTTAGTTAAATCAGGAATATTCTATAACTGGGAAAATAGCCCTGAAGAATGACTATGCACATGCATACCACGTACTACTAGAAAAAGCTTGACTCAGAGTGTGGAAAGTATAGAGTCTGTGAAAGAGTTTCAGTTGTAGCATTTAGGCAAATGATCAAGAAGTATGCAGAAGAAAAAAGAAAAGAAATCCTTATTACATTGCCTAATGGAGGTATTTGATTCTCTGCAGTGAAGCATAAGAAGCTACCATGGATTCAGAAACATGAGTAGCATGTCTTTAATCGTGTGCATTTCAAAGACATTTGAACATTTTATACTATGTTAAAGGCCGTATATAAGGAAATTTCCTATACAATTATCATAATAATTTTACAAATAAGGGCTAGAGAGATTAAGTGACTTACCAGAGCCACTGGCTGAAAAGTGATGGAGCCAGAATCCAAGTCCTAGCCTAGGATTCCCAAACCAAGGATTGTTCAACTTGTCCACAAATGGAAATGGTCTCTTAAAAACTAGTACCAGAAATAGATGAGAATGTATTAAAATGTCCCAGTGTTAGTCAATGTCCGCACAGGTAAACAGAGAGCACCCTCAAATCAGAATAATTTTTAGGGTTGAAAATAGGGACTATTTACAAAATTGTGTGCAGGACATAAAGAAATCACAAGGGAGAATGTGGTCCCCGGGGGTTTGTAACAGCTTGGCCTGCGGAGGTGAGGGGACAGCATGGTTACTGGAAGCTTAGAACAGAGGCCTGCGTGGGGACTGCCCAGGCAGCTAGCTTGCCAGGAACGCTGGAAGAAAAGGGCTACGTTATTGACCCTGCTCTCCCCTCTCGGTCTAACCTCCTGCCAGCCTCCTCGTTGGCTGGACTCAAAGTCAGAGAGCAAGGGAGCTTTGATGTATTCTGTAAAAGGCAACGTCTCTAAGCTCAGAGAAGTGTGGGGAGACACCTTGAGGAGCACGTGGATATGTCCAACATAGTCATCCAGCCGGGCTACTCGAAGCAATCTGCAGACCGGAGGCCAGTCTCTAAGTAGTTTGCTCAGATTTGCAATGAAATAAGGAACTTGCACCAGAATGTAAATCAATTGTGTCACCAAGCATACCATTTAGTTCAGCTGACATTTTATTCATAGCAAGATGTTCTCAGTGAAGGAATCAGCGTGTCGGCTTACTTTCTGGGGCAAACTCCTGTGTCATCATGGATAGGCCCCTTGAGTAGCGCTGAACTAGATTCCTAGCTCTGTAGATAATGATAAACACGTTGGAGTCCCTTCCTTTGCTTTCATTTTCCTACCTTACCTTCTGCTAAAGAGAAGAAAACTAGTATTTTTCTGCACCTATTTTGAGCTGAGCACAGTACTGAGGTACTTTAGATGACATTTAATTCTTGCAAGTTAGATTATTCATTCACTTCCTCTTTCAGACAAGAAGCAGGCTCAGAAAGTTTAAGTAATGTGTACATACATGGTCCAACAACTAGCAAGTGGCAGAGCTAGTAGTCAAATCCAGATCTGACTCAAAGGCCATGTTCTTCACTGTGTCTAGGCTGCCCCAGGACTGTGGTTAAAATTATCTGACATTAATGTCAGGGAACAAAACAGGTAGTAGGGGGATTGCCTTATTTGGAGACCCATGACTGTGTTCTGTGTATGTATGTTCATGATTCCTGGGCATAGAAACACCCGACTCCCAAAAAATCAGATAGCAGCATTTACGGGCACCATGTTACTCCACATCATGAGGCCTTTCCCATCCCAGCCTGCCAGATCCGAGGTGAAATCAGTTTGTTTCTAAGTGCCTCTTGTCTGTTTCCATCTCTTTTTAAACCTGGGAGGTCGGGAAGATGATGGGGAGAAGGAATTAATGAGAGGGATGCATTTCCTTAGAAATGTTATTAATTGGCTGGGCAAAACATGAGAGGGAAATAAAATAGCTGCTCCTTACTAAGTAAAGGCATCTTCTTGCCTTATCTCATTAAAAATTAAAAGCACTCTTGGTTTAAGTAGGGGCAAATTAGTAATTAAGTGCTATATAATCAACTTGTGTAAACATAATATTGAAGGGAAGGCCAAATTAATCACTCTGCTGGCTTGTTTTTGCCCCATTAATGCACCTTTTACTCCGGTCCTTCCTGTGATGCCAGGATGCATTTTCTGATCTCCTCCGCTGCTGGAGATAGGGTGGGCGGAGGTAGCTGGGCTGACAGAAGACAGTGGACTACCCCCGGGAAAGGCATGTGTGTGGGCCTGGATTCAAATAGGTGATGAGGATTGCTGTTTCCTTCTTTAAGCCAAGGTTCATCAAAACAAGCCCACATATGACAGGATCAGGCCTAGACGACAGCAGGAAAAAGAAGAATTAGACACAATCTCAGTGCCCAAGGAATTCCCAGTCTACTAGGGGGAAGGCAGACACAGATAAAAGCAGTTATGAAAAAGTCAAGACCAAAGCGTATTGCCAAAGATGCCACTTGCCTTGGGTGAGTTATTAAATTTCTTTGTGCCTGAGAGTCCTCATCTGAAAAAGATAACAGTGTAGGTAAATTATCTCACAACTCCTGTTGCAAGGAGTAAACATGTTAGTACATATAAAGCAAAGTAGTTTTATTTAATGTTGGCTATTTTTTGTTTAAATTACAATTACTATAATGAGATAAAAGAGCATTCAAGGAGTGTCTTCCACTGCCTTGAGGGCTAGGTAGGGCTTCCAGAGGAGGCAATATTTGAACTGGGCCTTGGAGGATTAGCTGGAGATGAGACTAGAACTCAGGGGGCCGTCGGACTCCCGGCCCGTGCTCTTTGTCTTCCAGTGGAATGCCTCCTTTGAAAGCAGAGGAGGGGACATGGGGCTCAACTCTGGACAAATCTCTCTCCATTTAGTTCAACATAGCAAATATTAGTAACTACTGCTGGAGCCTCAGGCATGTGCTATTGTGGCAACTGCCTGCCAGGTCAGGGAGGAGGGGGATTGCGGAGAGAGGAAGTGAGCTGAGTCCGTCTTGGGCAAGGTAAGAGGAAATCAAATGGGGCAGCAGAGAGAAAGTAACCCTCTAAGTCACTTTTCTACACCACTCATTGTGATGGCATCTCCTCGGCTTGCTAGTAGTGTGAACCAACTTGGCTAGACAAGTGACTTAATCTCTCTGAGCTCAGTTCCATATTAACTAACCCTACTGAATTGTCGCAAAGATTCCGTGAATGAAAACACATTTGGCACAATGCCTGTTATACAGAAAAGTGCTATTATTATTCCCTGTGTTAATGTAATCTTCACAACATCCCTGTAAGGTAGGCGGTATCATTGTGCCATTTTATAAAGTAGGAAATTGAGGCACCAAGACATTGAAAAGCTTCCTTAAGGTCACTTAGATTGTTAGAGGTGGAATGTGGGTTTAAACTCGGGTGGCTCCAGACCCATCCCCTGTGTACCTCCCATAGCCCAGAGCTTTGGAAGGCACCTAGGGCTAGGTTTGCACGTTGCGTGCTGGAATAGGGCAGATGCTGTTCAGCAACGTCCAGACCTCTCACTTACTGGTGAGGAAGTTCTTCCTTCCTCCTATTTGAGAGAATCATGGGGCAGAGCCTACAGCTGTGGTGACCCTTTAACAGGTGGGGCAGGTGGGGCAGGCCCGGGTGACTCACCAGAGAGCATTACATTACCCTTGGACATGGTGGGATGCAGCTGCTCACACTGATCTCGGCAGTTTTGCTTAAGGAACAAAACAATTTATTAATTTATCATTCATACTCTGCTTCCATAAAGGATTTAAGAAAGCTTGTAACAGATGACTAAGGCTACCAGAATGAAACTCACAAGTCAGAAACTATGCAGAAAAGGAAAAACACATCAACGCCTTATATTGGGGGGATGTGCTCAAACTCAAATGCCTTCAGGTAGGAATCAAGCCTTAGAAACAAGGGAAGAACCAACAAAGGAAAGGTTGATTTGATTCTGTACCAGGTTAGAAAAAAGTACTAGAAAAGTATTATTAGTAGTACCTAAGGATGTTGAAACTCAGATTGTTTTCACGCTGGTTTGGTGAGTGCCAAACCAAACATCTATGGGACAGATCTGGCCGGTGGGTCTCTGACCTGCACTAATAGGATTACTGCGACTGGACTCCAGGCAGCCAAGGCAAAACTGGAAAATATGTCAAGTCACATGCGGTTCGTGGAGTCAAGGAAATATACCAGTTCTTTTTAAAAAGACCACATTTTTGATTGTACCAAATTATAAAATTGTTATTTCTTTAAAAAAAATGAACCTAGAAATCCCTCCATGGATTTATAGAAGATACGGAAGAATGTATTAAATACAACCTTGTCGAGAGCTGAGAGCATGACGTTGAAACCTGATTTCAAGTCTAGGATAGTCTGGGTTTATACCTTTCTGCAGATGTCACTCGACTTGGGGATAGAACAGAGAATACCTAGTTTGGTAGATAGACAGCATATCTCCTCACCTGTCTTCCCTGAATATTCCTTTCCTCGGCCAACTTTGTAAACAAAGCTGAGTCACTGACCTAGGAGTGTCTTAGAGGACCTCAGTACTAAGGCTTTTTACCAGCCTGGAATAAGAGACGTGCTAAAATGAGGCACCCATCAATTGAGAAGGACGACAGATGTTGAAACGTATCAGATATCCGTAAACAGCAAGCCCACAGAGGCCATGGAATTTGGCATCCCCTTAGTAAAAAATACCCTGTTGCCTTCAAGAGAGAATGCTGTAGACTTTTTTAAACCACTTTTAAGTGATGTATTTTTTTTCTATTTGGACGATTGCTACCCCGTGAAATATTTTCACCGAAAGATGGTCTGCTGTATTCTAATTTTTTTTAAATATCCAATTTCTAAAGAGCAAACTTAATGTTCACAGAGTGTTCTAGGCTGTCAGCTCTGGAAATACAGGTCTTCAAAATATCGTCCCAGCAATTACGAGAAGTTTCACGTTCGGCTTATCTAGTACCCTCTCTTTTATTATCAGCAGTGTGATTCATATTGTAAGTAATAAATAGGGACGTATTTCACATTCTGTAACTGTGCATTAGGTCAATCCCTTCACCTCTCTAAGCCTGTTCGGTCATTTGTGAAAATAAGACTATTAAGAGTGTGTGCCTTATACAATTGTGAAGATTAAATGAGATAATATGTATAAAGTATTTAACACAGTTACCAATGTGAATAAACACTCAATGAGAGGTATACAAAATTATAGTAACATTAGGATGATAATGAGAGTTATACAAAATTATAGTAATATTTATGATGATAACTATCATTGTTAGCTGATTATAAATCACATGCTGTATTAGTGCTTTATGTATGTTATTGAATGATGGCATGGCTGGTCCTTTGCCTGTTTGCCCTCAGAGAGCATGTACCCCTGCCCCTGCTCTGCTGCATTTTCCATTTCCAAGGCTCCCTTGCACCTGGCCTCTGGGTAGGTTTGGCCAGTGGGAGATACTGGTGGGAGAATGACATGCAGGAAGAAGAGAAGTCACGTCATTTCTCTCTTTCACTATAGCAGCAGCTGCAGCTTCTCTGTGATTCCAGCTCCCAGCCACTCTCAGGTCCCAGTTCTGACCACTCAGCCCTTCTTTGGTTTCAGTTCCAGCCTGACATCCTTAGCTCCTGGCCATGGTCACACCACTACCTCCTGTTTTCTCTTGATCCCTAAGAGGTGTAGCAGCTGGGGTTGTTGCTGATCTCTGGTGGCTTTTGGCATCACCTGTTTGGTCTCTAGGTTTCTTCTGTCACTGATGAAACCAGTTTCTTATATTAAATTCTTTCTGTTGAAAGACTGAGAGTAGTTTCAGTTACCCTGACTTGACTCTGACTGATACAGTTGCTTTTAAATATTAAAAGAGAAGTCAGTTCTCACAGTGAATTCATCTCCCCGCCTCTCTTCCTGTTGGAATGAAGTAGGCCAACTGGAGAAGGAATGGCTGGTTCTCACGGAGAGAAGTTCATTTTGACTAAGTAAAGCTCAAAAGACAAGAAATTGGCTAAGCATTTTTGGTGAATACTGCCTTTGTACCCAACCTTGAGTTTGGCATTGAGGCTAGAAGCCTCGAATAGCTTACCACCTTTCTGAGGGCACGAGACTTGATTACAAGTCACAGCCAAGCACAGTACGAGGTAGTATCTAGTCAGAAGGAACAGAACTCCTCTTTCTTAATTCAGAGCTCTCTGTGGGCCATTCACTATTGTAGGTAAGTCACTATAGCAGGTATGTGATTATTCTCATTCCCCAAATGAGGAAATGGAAGTTCAGAGAGGGCAAGTGATTTGCCCAAGGTCACAGTGCTATTAGGTCATGGCGTTAGGAATTTAACTTAAGTCTATATGTCTCAGGGCCTGTGTTTATTAGAGACCTGTATCTGTTCCTCAATGTTGTCTAGGCTTTTCCCTATTTCAAAGGAGATAGCAAGAAAGCTGCATACATAATTCATATTGCTCTGGTCTTATAGAAATGTCCTTACAGAAATAATATTCAACCTCGTTCACCTAATTCTCAGAACAGGCTTATGTGGAAAGTGTTTTCATTTTTACAAAAGAGGAGACAGTCTCACAAAATTAAAAGAACTTACCACAGGTTCACACTATTTACATTAAAGCTGAAATTCGAATGCAGGTTTTTCTGTCCCCAAGCACATGTTCTTTCTACTGGTGACATCCAAGAACTGGAGTATGTAGTTTAGGGCCAAGTGTTGTCAGAAATTACAAGAAAAAGAGAGAAAAGCAAGGCCAGGTTTCCCACCTTTGAGGACCCGACAGTTGGGTTAAAGAAATAAAAACGAAGCGACCTGAAACCAGAGAGTGCCATTGCATAATCTACTCGATGGCCATGACTACCAGCGGAAAGAGAAGCATGGCTTGTATAAGAAGTGGGGCTTGAAACGGGCTGGACTAGAAATGTTAACGTAGCACAGGTGGAGAAGCAGCAGGATGGGGGCTTTTTAGATGGAGGTGCCGGTGACAGCAAAGAAACAGATGCAGACAGAAAGGAGATGAACGTGACTCCTGGGAAGGGTCGCAGTTCAGGAGTAGCAAAAGTGAAAGTTGGATATGTAGGACCACAGTCGGTTGCAGGTAGGAGTTGTTAACTACAAACAGATCAATTAGGAATTCGATAGCAGTCTCGGGATCATCATTGCCCAGCATCCCCTCATGCTTTGACTGTTGCTAAAAAAAATGTTGTAGGCTGATAGTCTCATTTTTTTAAGGAAATCGGCATTAAGTGCTTCTTAGAAGCTAATACTGCTGTTTTCGGCTTAAGAAAAAATAGCCCGTGAATTAATTCAGTCTGTGAGTAATAACAAAAGTTTATTACTTATCTCTAACAGTTTTGAAGAGTCCCGGAAATAGAAGGGGAACGCTCTCTGAATGCCCCCAGAATGCTATCGTATTTCACGAGAGCACATTTGTGTACAGGGTGTTGTAAAATAACACGCTTGAGAATTTCAAGATGGAAAAGGCACCTTCTGAGACAATGTCGCTGAGAGATGGAAAGCAAGGAACCCACCTTGCACTGGCTCAAAATGTACCCCCTCTCCCCTCTATATCCCCCTCCTTGTCAGCTGACACCTTGGCCTGGAGGAGGCTGTGTGTTGGATGGGTTGATGGGAGAGGAATCCTACAAGTTGGCCATGTCAATTTCACCTGTCAGCATCTCTGATGAAGAGGGATCTTGACAGATCAGACTGGTTTGGATAATTGGATTGCAGTTGTCTCCATCTCAGTAAGCTGACTTGCCACTAGAGATGCCGGAGGAGAAATTTATAGACAATTCTAAAATGGAGATTCAAGCAAGTGCTTCTATGACTAGGAAACAGCAGGCTTTAGGGAGTCCAGCATACTGTAGTGTGGTGGGGAGCTGGGGGCTCCTGTCTTCAAGTGGCTGCTAAAAATGATAGAGGAGATTCATTTAGTATGCACCAGCCATTGTTTAAGCACTTTTTGATTATTAACTCACTTAATCCTCACAATAATCCCATGAGGTCCTGGTAGTTGTACTTGGCAGACAAGGAAGCTGAATCACAAAAAAAGGTGTTTCCCAAGGTCGCATAGCTCGTAAAAGGTGAAGCTTAGATGTTCTGACTCTGGTCTGTTCACTGTGAAATACTGAAACCCATCTCTGTAAAGTCTCTTTGGGAAGCCTGTCTTGGCAAGGCCCACCTCCCCACTGCCCTAGCCTGTGCTTATCTCTTGCACTGCCATCCTTAGATGTTTCAGCCTTTGCTTACCTCACTCGCGTGTTAGCTTCCAGGTAAGGGTCCAAGTCTTACTCATTCTTAGCCTGTAGTAGGTACTGAATACATATGTGCTGTACTAGACTGGAGTTGAAATTTCGGAGCTGGCTAAGAAGGCAGTCACTTGTGGCCAGTTACACAGAAAACCAGACACTTAAAGCAACCGTGCTGCAGTAGAAAGACTTGGACTTAAAGTCCTTATCAGGCAAAATCTGATCTGTGTCTCTAGAAACAACTTTCCCTGTTCACAATGGCATTGGCTGTAAACAACTCCTTAGGATTCTCACTTGCTCTAATTTTTCAAAGATAAGCTCCTCAATCTTTAGAGTCTGTTTAGTTCCTGAATAACTCAGTGTATGACCTGGAGCAAGAGATCCATCCCTGTGGGCCTCCATTTCCTCATCTTTAAACTGAAAGGATCAGGTTCTGGTTTTTAACAAATGTACATCAGTGGAAACTTTGGGAGGCCAATATATAAAACAGACAGAAAGTGAGTTGTGTCTCTGGCTTACCCATCACTCCCTCTCTTTCCCTACTTCATGGCAGCCTCGGAAGATCTCTGCCGAACATGAGCACTGAACTAGATTGTTTCAAATGAAATAATCTGAAATATGTTAAAATAATATATAATGATATGTAATGCAATAATAAAATAACTTCAAAATAGCCTCATCTACCTGGAGAAAGGTAGGTCGGAGGGCCCATTCCATGGGATCTCTGTGCCTGCATGACTGTCAGACGCTGTGTGTTCCTGGCGGGGCAGGGTGTCAGCTTGGCCTGATAATGTACAGTGGGTTGGGGAAGCTAAAGCCTCCGGGCCTCATTCTCCTTGGCTGGAAACAGACTGCGTGTCATGGCACTGGAGAATTAGAAATTCTATCCAGCGGCTCTTGGAGATTGATTTTCCATCTGGGGATCTGACCTCTTGTTTCTCTAGCAGAGGGGATCAGACTGTTCTGGGCGGAGTCAATGAGCTGGCCCCCAGAAAGGCCTTCCCTTTCTTTTTCTTTTTCTTTTTTTTAACTGTATGTTTCAAAGGGAATTTCTGATTACTTTGGGGGCCTTAACACCACCCATTTGAATCCTTCTTGGTACTTAGAGCTTTGAGAAATCCATACCAACTGCACATCAGTCCTTTGTGCTAGAAGATCACCAATGATTTAATTCTATTTATGTCATTGCATCTGTAAAAAACTCTTTTGGATTCAGGAATGAATGCCCCTTTTCCTTTATTTTTGTCATTTTCACAGACCTCTTATGTAAACGCCTCAAGAGTAAGAATCTTGCTTAAGTTATTTCTGTATCTTCAGTACTTAGCACAGAACCTGACATAGAGTAGCCACTTAATAAATATTTGTTCATTCATTCGACAAATACCCCCAGGTACAATGATAAGCAAAATAACCATGGTCCTAATCCTTATCATGTCTACAGTTGAGTGAAAAAGATAGTTAAAAAAAAATAAGTACAAATAAATATATATTATACCTCAGATTAAGTGCTGTAAAGGAAAATAACAGGTTCAATGAGGGAACAAATTATTAATACAATGATTGATGGATGAATGAAAGTAAATGACCCCAACTCCCAACTCTAAATCTCTGTCTCATCTCATCTCTTTGTAAATAATAATCATTGCTATTATTTTTTATTTTATTTTATTTTTTTTTTTGAGACAGAATCTCACTCTGTTGCTCTGGCTAGAGTGAGTGCCGTGGCGTTAGCCTAGCTCACAACAACCTCAAACTCCTGGGCTCAAGCGATCCTTCTGCCTCAGCCTCCTGAGAAGCTGGGACTACAGGCATGCGCCACCATGCCTGGCTAATTTTTTCTATATATTTTTAGTTATCCAGATAATTTCTTTCTATTTTTTTTAGTAGAGACGGGGTCTTGCTCTTGCTCAGGCTGGTCTCGAACTCCTGAGTTCACCTGGCCTGCTATTATTTTAATTATCACAACTGCTACCATTTCTTAAGTATCCACTACATTCGAAGCTCTATGCTAACATCTTCATATTTATCATATCAAATTCTCAAAATGACCCTGGTGGTGAAGCCTCCTTATCACTTATTCCAGATGAAAAAATAAGGCCCAGGGAAGGTAATTACATAATTTGTTCACAACCAGAGAGCTAATAAGTGTCAAAGATGAAACTGAACCAGAGTTGGTCTGACAGAGCTTCTGCTGAGCAAAAGGAAAAGAAATTCTCATGAGCTCCAAAGATTATCACCAGAGGTTCAGTATGATATGATGCGGTGTTTGGGAAACACCGCATCATATCATGTGGCAACAGGTTCACTATGTTAGGTGAGAGGACAAAAAAGAGAGAAAAGAAACTTTGCTAGAGAGTGGGAAGGAAAAGGAGGAAGATGGTGTTCTTGAACTGGCCATCTTGTCAGCCTGGCAATAATAAGCCATCACCATAGCAACAGGAAATCTAATAAATGGCAGATGTTGAGTCATTTTAAAAGCCACACCAACTGAATGCCAAGCCGATGCTGTAAACCTCTCTCCTCTGCCACAGCTAGGCCAATCATGCTATGGTCATGTTGGAGAGACCCATGTTTTGAGGGTGGAACAAACTCTGGACGTAGCATCAGAAGACTTGAGTCTGAAGCCCAAATTGGCCCTGTCTGAGCTCTGCTTCTCTGAGCAAGTCAGCTCATCAACAGTAGTAGGAGGTAGTTATCATTAATTTTATGATCATTATGATTAATATAACTAGTAAGAGTAGCTTTCTGAGATTCACTTTCAATATCTATAAAATAGGTAAGTAATATTTGTGTAAGCATTGTCAGGAAGTTTAAATAGAATGAAGGATGTGGAAGTGCTTAGTAAACTATAAAGTAACTCACAAAAATAAAATATTATTAACACCAAGAGACAGCTTGATGTGGTAGAAAGAGCTTGCATTGGAATCAGACAGACATGACTACTTGCTGACATTTTCATCTGAACAAGTCACTTAAATGCTGAGAGCCCCAGCTTCGTAACCTTGAAA
The DNA here is from genome assembly GCA_963575035.1 of Avahi laniger. Lineage (NCBI taxonomy): Eukaryota > Metazoa > Chordata > Mammalia > Primates > Indriidae > Avahi > Avahi laniger. Next base: position 44,045 of record CAUYSK010081071.1, read on the forward strand.
TTTCTTAGTATAAATCTGTAAAATTCTCTACCCGTCTTATAAAACTTGAGTCTGACTTAACCACTCTGCACTTCAGTTTCCCCTCTGTAAAGTGGAAGTGGCCCTGTCTCTTCCCTCATGAGGTTGTGGTGAGGATTAAATAACTGAATACAGGAAGAGCATTTAGAACAGTGCCCGGCACGAGCAGTGTACGAGAAATATCAATGGTGGTAGAGGAGGAGGAGAAGAAGAAGAGGAAGGAAGAGGAGGAGAAGAAAGCGCAATTAAAATGATATACGTATGTGGAACTGTGAAAGCTCCATGTGGTACAAGTGAGAGCCTTGATCGTCATTGTCAAAATATTTCTGGGCAGTTCCTGGACTGGTCAGCTCATTCACATCTCCGTCAGTTTTCTCGAAGGTCCCACTGTCTCCGCTGCCTTTTTGTCAAGCCCAGTATGTATGCCTCCCCGATCCCTGGCTGTGCAGTTTTAAGTAGGAAAGGAGAACTAGGACAAAAAAAATCGATATTAATAGAAACCATGAGAAAAATTTGCTCAGAGACCAAGTTCTCTACAGACCAGGTTTTCCCAAAGAGTATTGTTTAATATATTAAAAGCTATTCCTGAAGAGACTTAGTTTGGAAAATGCTATGTTCAGGTTAACTAGGTGTTTTGTTTTGTTTTATTGTTTTGTTTCATTTTGTTTTGTTTTGTTTTAAGAGATCTCTCTATGTTGCCCATCCTGGACCCAAACTCCTGTGCTCAAGCAATCCTCCTGCTTCAGCCTCCAAGCAGCTAACACTACAGGCTTGTGCCACCACACCTGACTCTGACTCTAACTAGGTATCTCTATAGCAAGACTTCTGTTAAGACTTTAATATATAAATATGCATTGTGAATCTCCAAGGTTGGGGAGACACATAAAATATAGTTTTCTTGACCAAAAAATTGGGTTAAATTTACTTGATGAATGAATTAGTTTTTCATGAAGCATCTTACTTTGCTAAAGGTTCAAGGACCAAAATTAGGAATTGCTGCTATAAACCCATAGCCGAGACCATGAAGCATTAAGAGCAATACCACATAAAAGGTTTCAAAACTCCTACTAATCCTCCCATCAATTCATGTGTCCATTTAACAAATGAAAAGAGCACCCATGCTGTATTTGGCAGTGACTATGTGCTAGATGGTGGAGAAACAACGACACACAAAACTGATACATTCCCCACCCTATCAGAGCTCTCATGAGCCTACTGGGGAGAAGGAGAAGTTGCCCAGCAATTTCAATGCAGTCAGTGACATGTGAAAAGATGGAGAGAACATGTACCATGGTACTAGGGACAGGGACTTCTTGCCCAACCTGGTGGGTTAAGGGAAGTTTCTTAGGGGAAGTAACTTCTAAGCTGAGACCCAAAGGAGAAGTTACAGCTATTGGACACAGCCCAGGCGTTGCCATATTGCATCTCATAGCAACCTTTCTAGGTAGGTGCAACGAGAGTGGTGAAAGTTATTAAGTGGTCTTTACTACCTAATGAGCTCCTACTACAGGTCAGGCACTGTGCTAGGCATTTTACAAATTTATTGCATTTAATTTTCACAACAATGAGGGATACCCTTAGTTTACACATGAGAAATTAAGGCCCAGGGAAGTTAAGTGGCTTTCCCAAAGCTGCACATATAGTTAGTGCAAAACCAAGACTTCAATTCAGGTCTGCCCAGGTCCAATGCCCATCAACACCGTGGTCCACCAGTGCTGGGCATGGACCAGTGGCTTGTCCATGGCAGAGGTTTCACTAGACAGAGAAATGTGGAAAAGTAAGCAGAACGTCACGAATTCTTCCTTAAGCTAATTTTTTCTTCTTAAGTGATTTACCATGAGAAGTCCCCTCCCTAATTATTCGATGTAGAAAGTCCTGTGGATTTTTTTTTAATATTACTTGTGAGAGAATACTTTGAGTTCTCTCTTGGCAAAATAAAAACTTTCTATCTCGATGTCAGTCTCCAAAGTCATTTTGGAAGTGTTACCGTCTATGAAACCTAAAATCTTGGAAGTGGACTGTGTATGCAACTTTATAGAACATATCCATTCTGAAGATGAGAGGAGTATGAGCCAGTGCATTGCTTTGAGGTCTGCTGGCTCAAAATTAGATGAGTTGCTAAATTCCATGGGCTCCAGCAGCCATAAATGGAGATAAAGTAAGATCATGTGGCATCTCCCAAAATGCACAAACTCCCTCATGGCACTTAGCATGATTTTAGCTGGTTTGTGGACACTCTGTTTCTGATAGTTAAATATTTATTTTAATGTGCGTTAGAAAAAATATAACTAACATCAAACCTGGGTTTTCATGGACATTTCTGTTTGAAATGAGACAATTTAAAAAAGAAAAAAATATTTTTATTCAGAATTTAGAAAAACATTTCATGACTAATAAATACTATAAGTAGTACTTGGATATGGAAATAAGTGTGAAGATGATGCATGAATCAGTAAAATTTGTGAAATAATAAGATAATATGCATGAAAGTATCTCATGCAAACAAGGCCCCAATAAATGCATCCTTCCTTCCTCCCTCCCTGATTCACATGGCAGAGCCCAGGACTAAACCTCATAGCATGAGACTCCCAGTCCAGTGCTCCTCCCAAGACACCCATCACTTGTTTGCTTCCTGTCTGCCTACTTCACACTGCGGCCTTTCTTTCTCCACCCACCCCTCAGGGAAAGTACAGTAAGTGCAGGTATTTCAGAAGTGACTAGTGACTCACAAAAATATTTTGATGAGTGTCAGTAGTAAACAGTGTGTACCTAAGAGTAGAAAGTGTTAGCAATTGGAAAAATAGGAATCAACACTGAGAACTGGAAGGGCCTTCAGAGATCATCCCACCCACACTCGCCTTTTACAGATGAGGAAGTTGAGACCCATGGAGGGGAAGTGCTTTGTTCACGGCCTGAGAGCTCCTTGACATCCAACCTGAGGAAACAGGAGGAGAGTTCATGTAAAACATGCAGATGTAAAATTTTACATGTTAAAAAACAACAACAACAGACTTCCTGCTTTCCAAAAGGTAGCAGGGAAGTACCACAAAAAGACTTTTACTTCCAAAAATCTAAAGATTGTGAAGGCCCATGCTTCATGCTGTGCCAGGCAAGAGAACGTTGTCAGTGAACATTGGAGGAGGCATTTCTGGGTGTAATCTTTTGCTTGTTTGTTTTAATTGTGGTAAAATACACATAACATAAAATTTACCCTCCTAAGCATTTTTAAGTGTACAGTTTGGTGGTATTAAGTTCATTCACATTGTTGTGCAACCATCACCACCATCCATCTCCAGATCTCTTTTCATCTTGCAAAACTGAAACTCTATACCCATTAAACAACAGCTCCACATGGCCCCCTCCCCCAGCCCCTGGCAACCACCATTCCACTTTGTCTCTGACTTTAACTACTCTAGGTACCTTATATAAGTGGAATCATACAGTATCTGTCTTTCGATGACTGGCTTATTTCACTTGGCATAATGTCCTCAGGGTTTATCCATGTTGTAGCATGTGTCAGAATTTCCTCCCTTCCCGGTTGTATTAATGCAACGTAGCCTGTTCTCTATGGTCTGCTGATTGCAGCCATCACCACTGTGAAGACTTGGGGGTGTCTAACGTTTTAGTGACTGCTTTCTAGTGATGGATACAAACAGCCTGGTTGTGGACGACAGCAGCAATGGGAAGCAGTATTTGAAAAGAACTCAGACCCTCTTCTTCCAATCTTTTGCAAGTAGGGGTAAATAGAATGGCATGAAAAAGTGGGTTTTTAAATAAGAGCCTTGGATTCCAGTGCTACCTCTGAAATTTTCTATGTGATCTTATAATCTGTAAATGGA